>JASCRG010000527.1:3803855-3816150 GCA_030264185.1 Cephus rjabovi
GCGAGCAGCGAGAATGCTGTCACCTACCTTGGTGGAGCCACTGATACACATAACCGAGGTTTAGCCCGTTAAACGCCAAAATTTGGGCGGTTATATTTAACCGACGAATCCTCGGCTTAGCCATGGTTTAAGAAGTTGTGGAACGCGCGTTTTTCATTAAACCCGGTTTACCGACTTAAACTTGAGTTGTGGAACCGGGCCTTAGGAAACTATAATTTTGGTTATACTCGGGGCCCATTTAAAATTTGTTAAATTTTATAGATTTTTAACCGTCTAACTCGGGAGTCCAGTTTGTTGACGAAATTGCAATATGTAATATACATATTTAATTGGATAAATCGACAGAATGAAACTTTTTAAAAGCCGATATCTTCGAAACTGAAACCAATACAAAATCGTGCGTTTCAAATAAAGATTATTTTATAGCTATAAAACTAACATCAAAGTAGATCAAAATAATGTTGGAAACATATTAAAATGATTATTAATTCAGGCATTTATGAGAGATTCCACTTTTTTTGCCTTTAGGTGATTTACATACTGACATGTTTCCGCAATCTTGAAAATTGTAAAATATTCAAAATTATCAGAAACGTGTATTATTAAAAGAAAATCAAACACACTAAGAGCGTTTTCCAACAAGTTTGGAAATATTTAACATTCGAGATTCGGAAGGAATAATGGCAAATATAACATTTATCGGTTTTGCTTTATCATAACATTACCTAACTGGTAGATTGTACTATAATATACATTTTTTCCAATGTGAGCGCGCACAGTCTAAGGGCTGGAAATGCATATTCAGAGTTAGTCAATACAAACGCACCAGCTGAAGTTGGGCCCAAGTGGCCGAAACGGCAGTGTGGCCTCTTCAAAAAATGACAGCTAGACACAGCTCACTGTGACTGATTCATATAAGCGCATACTGAAAGTTCGCATAGCAATAAGTTAGGTTACTGAGATAATTAATTATTATTAATATTGTAATGACTTAATGGCAAAACGTAATATCTTTAATATTTATTTTTACAACAGATTACAATAACTCTCAGGAAAGTTTCAGGATATCTAAAAGGGATTCACAGGAGCGGCAGGATATTTCTGGGAATGTAGCGATGTGGTAGGGACATAGGAAAGGATTACCAAAGGGTGTTGGAGACTGTGAGGACTTGGGTTTGGTCAGTTTTTTGTCTTTACACCTCCCTTAGTCAATGGCAGAAGGATGTTATTAATTATTAATCATTAAAACCTAACATATTCCTCTGCGAACTATCAATGTGCGCTTATGCGAATCGATCATGGTGATTTGTGTTTAGCTGTCATTTTTTAGAGGGATCACACTGTCATGTCGGCCACTTGCGCCGCCCAACTTCAGCTGGTGCGTTTATACTGATTAACTGTATATACTGTCCCCATACGGTTAGCTTTTGTGCTCATTTACACATTCGAGAAACGTATTTAAAACGTTTAAAAATAACACTTAAAAAGCATTCAAAGTCATTGAGCCACTCCATTTGGAACTTCCAATTCACGAATGTAAAAAATAACCATATTTTGATTTCTTTCCATAAACGACTGGTTTATTAGTGCGCGTTTTTCATCATTCTAATGGAAATATCTTCTGTGAACACTTGTGAATGAAGTGTATTAGAAAAATAGAAAACAAACGTTTAAGAGGTTTTTGAGTTCATGAATCATCGATACAAAAATTAACTTTAACTTTAAAATTAGTTGAATTCCAAACATGGCAATTAAATTTATTTTTCTACTTTGGGTGTGTTCCAATATTCATTTAAGCGCTGTGAGCATGGTGGTGTCTCACTCTATTGCATTTAGGTAAACAGACACACAGCGATACTCATAGTATTAGCAGTGCATTTCAGAACATACCCTTTATAGAGAGCGAATTTGACAGACACACATTTATACGTATAAACAGTTGCTCAACATTAATTAAATTATATATAGGATTTTTACAGAAATAATTATAATAATTGAATTATAAATTATAATACGAATAGTTGGTTCTACTGATTTAATTAATAATTGATAAAGTTTCAGTTTAATGATGGGACCAGCAAAAGAGTCGAGTTGTAACGAAGGCGTACAAGGTGGCATGGCTTATTGATTTAGTGAGAGAGAAATGGCGGTAAATAGTCGGAAGAGGGGGGGAGGGGCACAGGAGAGCAGAGAAGTTAGTGAAATCGCGAGTCGCGGGGATGGTAGGTGTATGGGGGGTTCAGACGGCAAGTGTGATCGTGGTGGGGTAGAAGCAAGGAGGTTGAGATGTAGCGCAGTGAAGGCAAATTGGATGGAGTAACTAACGTTCTTTTGGAATTTGATTTCTTTCAAATACTTCCACCATCATCACTATTCTCGTCGTGTCTATGTGAATACTGATTTTGCGTGTTTTTTTTACAACTCGGAGAAATTATTCACTGTATTTCAAATACGCTGATTCAGATCGTACGTATGTAGATGCCCACATATATGCACGTTATGTAAATAAGCTGAAATGATTTATATCACCGCGCGCTCCACCAACCGATTTACTCGCGTACATTTTTCTTTGAATTTTTCTATAGGATATTTTTCCAATGATATTAAGTACCCGTGCCGTGTGAATTTGCACTTGAGATATAGTAATGATTCAAAGATAGTTTAACCCAGGACACAGTTTATACCTACAGTGAGCAGGTGTAAGATAACGGTTGCAATAAAGAGGAAAAAGTTTGAAAATGTAGAATTGGTATGAAACTTCTCAGGAAACCTGCGATTTCGCTGGGATATTTACGATGCTAGAAAAAGCTACTATGTTTGAGAAACAGCAAAAAAACGCGGAATGTGATTAGAATCAGCTGTTTGCAGAGGAATTTCAATTTATAGAAAATCTGCCGGTGGGATGTTTGAAATTTGTTCATATTGCCAGATTACAAAAAATATACTATAAATGTTAATAAAACATGTGCACCGCGAAATCAGCATACATATGATTGTATAGCAACTACGATTAATATCATTTATGTAACTCATGCATGAAAAGTGCTACTTCTCGTGCCCCCAAAGTGTGGCGTAAGTGGCGCTTTATAACTATAAGGATGTGCGAATCGGCCCAATTTTACTTCTCGCACTAGTGCTTTTTTCTTGCACTAGTGTTTTGTCCTCGTGCACTGTTATGACACGTATTCACTTTGGAGGCACGAAAAGTAGCACTTTTCATGCATTCGTTACAGAAAATATTATGCGATACTGATGCAATAAAGCGAACATTATACGCAGGTCGTGAAGTTTGTCACACTCGCCGCACACGTACCACAAGCAGCACTCGCCTTCTGCTCGTGCCGCTGTGTTACGTGCGGCTGTGCGACCAACTTCACCGCCTGCCTATAAAGTTCGCTTTCTCGCACTCGCACAAAGTACTATTGTGTGACGTCGGTGTGACGTTTGAAATTCGTTGCGAATTGTAAATTGCGTCGTCGAAAATATGTCCGCTATGTGGCAAAATATTAAACAACAATCTGCAATTAAAGTGTATCTCTCAAGTTTATTATTTATTTTCGGAGTACTACTTTTATTACAACAAACTTTATTCATACTATGTTAGCATAACGTACCGCCTTATACTAAAGTTATTGAACACCTTAGCCCGTATTCAGAATTCGCTTTTAGTGCTAATAGCGCGCTTTTACATTTTTTCTTAGTGACTTTTAACTACAAGGCACTCTGTTAGTGGCTGTAAGAGCGAGTTGTGAATACGGGCTCTTGAGTCTAATTACTCAAGGTCCAAAATCACAGTAGTAATATGAAATAAACTGTAAATCTAACATGTTACTTTGACCATCAATCAATGTTACATTAAAGTTATGTAACTGCGTTTTCTGGGTTCCACATAAAACTCGCACAGAAGCTGAAAAATTGTGATCTTTAGAAATTAGAGGCAAAATGTGCAATGGTATACGTAGGGGAAGTGGCAGTGAAACTCTTACTTGAGAACTCTATTGCAACTTCTATACTATTTTTCTTCAGGTGGATATTCGACTTATTCGTGAAATAGTGCAGGGGAAGATTTTTTAACATCGCAGTAGAGATAAGCGACTTCCCTGCAATCGACTTATGTTACACGGTTGTTTGGACATTAATATGCACAAGCATGTAAATAGATACTGAAAGGATTATCATTTGATAGTCCACTGGGATTTTATACAAGTTAATTGAAGATCCGTGCATATGATCTCATGGTCTTACTAAATAGTCAATCAACGAACCTAGAAGGCTGTTTGATTAAAGTTGGTAAGACAGTTAGGCATATACGTGATAAAGCGTTAATAACGTCGAGGTTATCAAAATATAAGAGTGGATCCATCGACGTTTGTTATCTCTTAAACTTGAAGTAATTGTAAATCTATTTATATGTGTAATCAGTCTCATAAAATATATTCGAAGTTTTCTATGTTTTACGATAAATCTCATCCTTCCTTCCTAAAAATATTAGAATTTTCATATTTTTTATTCACTATAGAAAAATATTATTGTCGCAATAACACGTAAACGCCGGTAAGCATGTTGATGCAGTTTCGATAAAAAATTATGTACACAAAATGTATTTTATTAAATTATGATCACGTTGCGATTACAAATGAAGCAATACAATTTACATTGCTACAAATATATACCTATTCTACGTAGTAATAATGCATTTCGTTATACAATCAATTGATGAATTATACATACTAATATTTTAGGTCGACACCGTTGAATTGTTTGTAAAACAAAGAATAAAAAGTGTAACTAGGCATTGTGGTGAACGTAAGCCGCATTTGTATATATTCGTATAATCGTTGTGACAACAATAATTTGTAACTATCTGCTCAAAACGTATTTTAAATTTACTGCTCGATTAGGTAACTATTATATGTATGTATATGTACATCCACGTTTAATTGTGAACAGTATAACTTTAGAATATTTTATGAAGTGTTTTTAGAAAAGACATAGTAGTTCGTTATTGAACCAAATGGGTGAAAATTAAGCAGGGAAAATGCATTATCAGTCAGTTCAACACGCCATAGTGTGATATAATGATGTTCCATTGGTCTTACTATAATAAAACGTTAAAAGGGAATTATACTTTTGAAGAAATTTGGCAAAACTTACTATTTTCATACTATATTCAAACATTTACAATAGTAATTCATAACCGAAACAAGATCACAAATTGGGATGATAGCTCAATGGACAGGTAGACAGAGTGCCACATTCCTCACTTCGATCATCCTGACGATCACAGGTTCGAATCACGCTGCCGGTAACATAAAATACTGTGATCACCAGCTATGGGTTCACACGTACTTAGACATCTATTTTTAAATTTTGTTTTAATTATAAAATTATGTCAGTTGCATGTTTTATGTATTTTAATTAAAGTAAAAAAACTTTTTTTTTTCGATGCGAAAGTAATAATTAAATTCACTATTGTAACAGCAACTATCATATGTCTGTTTTCTAATAGGTAGGTAAATATCACTATTATATTTGTGTAAATTGAATTATGCCACGTAATATTGAATACCAGAATTAAATAATAAAATTTTACTATATTGTAGCAGTGAAGTGAATTATATTTATATAGTATAGGTTATAGTATCGGTCACCACAATTATTATTCCAGTGGCAAATTTTTTTTACATGATGTAACGACTTTCGTTTCATGTTATGAAGAAATCAATCTTATATACGAATAATGGGTTTATGTATTCTAAGTATGTTATACATTTGTTAGATGAATGCACTGTGTCTCGAAAAAGTTCGGTAAATGGTAAAATGATCTTTAGTAAATGGAAAATTTATTGATTAATGATTAATTGTTAATCAGTGTTTCATTTTATTATTCTAATTAGTCGTAATCAATTCTAATTTTCGAACGTGGATCGAATAGCAACATTTACAGATATCTAGCACTTCCAGTTACACTGAAAAGTACATGTATCAATTCTAGAATACTTTTCTGTTATAGAAATGCACGCACGCATTTTTATGAGCAAAGTTTCAAATAAACTACTGCACTAATCACAAAATTTGTAGTGACTATCAAGCTCCGAGTATAGATCGAAAAGCAAGCTTTACAAATATCCAATATTTCTAGTTTCAATAAAGCGCATGCGCAAGGTCGACAATATGTATTTGACGCATGAATTCTTGTGGGCAACATTGCGGATAAATTGCTCAACTTATCGATTTAAAATTTAGATGACAAAATAAGCTCCGAAAGTAGACGACACTGGAACATTTACAAATGCCGAGTACTTCTAATTTAAAAGTCTCACAATTGCGAAATCAATATTTCTTTGCAATCAGAAATGTACAGGATGACAAATGGAAAAGTGTGAAAACTAATTGATTACTATTTTTAAACAGATACAGGAATAAAAAAAAAACGAAATGCACAATTGTATGATTTTAAAAGTTTTATATATTTTAGAAACGAACATCTTAAAAATACCGAAAATTCATAAGAGACAAAACATTTAATGGAATAAGTTTTCGAAATGTGCACCAGCTGAATACGCACAGTAATCGAGCCTTTTTTTAAAACAATAAAACACACGCTCTCTTACAGTACCAGAAATATCGTGAATCGCATTCTGAGTAGCCGCTTTGAGTTGTTCTAGGTCTTTGACTTGATCGGCATTACCATTAAGTGTTTTGTCCCTTACGAATTTCCGGTATTTTTAAGAGGTTTGTTTCTAAAATATATAAACCTTTTAAAATCAAGCAATTGTGTTCCTTAATAAAACCTCAAAGTTTCTACTATTTAATCATCATTTCGTTTTTTATTCCAGTACCTCTTCAAAAATAGTAATCAATTAGTTTTCACATTTTCCCATTTGCCACCCTATATAAAATGGAACCCCATGGTTTGAGCGGACATGCCTCGTGGCAAATCTATTTACCCAAATATTTTAGAATTTATATCACTAGTATACTACATATGTTAAAACCTTTTCAATCGCAGTCCAAAAAACTAGTGATAACGCGGTCAAAATCGCGCTTCTAACCGTTGCTCTCAAAAGTAGAGGGAGAACAGAGCTCCATTTGGAAAATAATCATGTGTCGTTAGGCATGTGCTCATTATTGCGCTAATATATATGTATAATGTAATACACTTATACTAATAATAAATTTCCATTGCTGTGAGTCTTTGACGTTCAAGCGCTCCTTCTGGACCGTTAATCTACTTTTCAGTCAACATGGAACATTAATTACGATTACTGAAGAATAAATTAAAATTATAAAATTGAAAAATACTAATTCCAAAGGAGAATGTATTTAGCAAAATTACCAATCATGACTGTAAATCTTAATAAATTTTGTGGCATTAAATACACTGTATATACATTATGAACTGGTTACAAAATACTGATAAACGAATGATAATAGCCAATACAGGAAGTGCAGATAGTTACAATGTGTTTATGTAATCTTAGAAACGAAGGTTATTCAAATCGGATGACAAGGCTTATAGTTCAGAAGAGTTATTCGTGTTTAGAAATAAAATACATATGAAAATAAATAGGCTAGAAAGTTTCCTACTAGCGTATTAAAAAGCCAGAAGATAAGCGTGTATAGCATAATAAACGCGATAATGACAGGAAGCGGACAGTTTTCGTTCAAAGTTGCTGTATTGTCAGTGTACCTTACATCCGGTTTTAATGAGAGCATAATACAGTGCAACTAACAATTCAAAGTGTAGCATATTGTCCAGCAATCCAATGAGTATTTTTGTATTTCACCAAATAATAACATATCAAAACAATATAGAGGTTGGAGAACCGAAATATGACGACTGAATAATGTAGAACGAAGGCTAAGTTTCCAAGTGTTAGCATTTCATATGGCACTGAACTGTGAACGTGGGTGATATAGATATGGAAATCTTTGTTCATTGTATTGTAAAAGTTTTAGAATGAAAATGTTTATTTCATATTAAGACAAAAGCTAAATGGAATCGAAATATTTATCATATCGAGACAATTGATGTTTCATCTGTAAATAGGAGCTGGAATCTGATTTTTGAATATATTTTAAACGTATAATTACTGCCAACCTTTTACAATGGACGTAACAGTGATCGAAATTTCCATTTCGGCCAATTTTGTGTAGCAATGTAGGAGATATTACAAATCCCTAACAAACTTTGTGAAACATGTTCTATTAATAAATAAAAAAAAGAAACAACTTATTTCTTATAATTCGCAATTACTTCCTCTATGGTAATTCAATGCGGCCACCCATACAAGTATTGTATTCTGTTTTTGTTGCTTAAGAGGAAATGGAGCAACCTATTTGCATGGGTGAGTTTACACATGGATGAGGCTGGAAGCGAGAAAACGTCGCATCCAAAAATGTCGTAATTGTCTATACGAGACCAGTTTCCAGTGACATGGTGCAAACTTGAGAGATCAAAAACTTTCATCTCGCTTTTTTTTGTTTTTATTATTGATTTATGTTTATTATTTTATGTGCCATTATTTTATTTATTTGTTATAAATTATCAGTTATAATGTTTCTCATAATGCTTATTGACATCATTTAATTTCATCCCAAGATGGACATGAAATTCATAATCCCTATATGGAAACTTTTTAAAATAAATTTTATGTCGACATTTAACAGTTAATTGCTTTTTTAATTAAAAAGCATTAATAATTCTTTATTAAACAATTATTTAATTATTCCTTAATTTAGTGGTTGATAAACATTTTTTTTATTATTAAAAATGAAACTCGTTCAAGCTTAAAAATATATAACTTTGCGTCATGCACTCTTCATATTCCAAGATGAGATTGCGAGAGTTAATAAATAACTACATGCGTTTGTGTAAGTAAAAGCCTTTTTAATCATTATTTCATAAAAGAGTTTTTGAAAGTATTTTCAACGTTTCGATGGGACATGGAACGTTAAATTACGTTATAATAAAAAATGACAGGACGTATTGGTTGAAAATAGAATTTTAGAATTGAGAAAAAACGAAAGAGGCTTTATTCAGAACCTCGAGGTCCAATTTAGGCTTAAAATTTTAATTCGGAAGTAAATAAAAAATCATTTATAAAAGAGTATATCATTTAAAATCGCTATTTCGTAATGTTTTTTTAGTCAACTGAAATTCGTAGGACCTAGAGGGGCTATTGAGGTTGAACAAAAAATGAACAGATGGGATAGGATGTCGGAGATTCAAAATCTGTGCAATTATAAAATATCTAAGCTCGACATAGGACATTGAGATTGTTAAATATTTACATTAGGTTTTGATAGAGTCTCTAGTCTTTATAGGATAATAATTTCGACTCGCGAAAGATATTTTAAATATATAATTTTGTTTACATAGATGTGTAACAATTTTAATTTTCCTTCATATGAAAATGTACGTATAAATCAGTTACGACATCGATGTGATGTTCAAAACTCCTTTGCATTCTAGCCGTAACAAGGTACAAAAAGAGACACTTATCTTGAAATCCAACTATTAACTATTAATTGTAATTCAAATAATTATCTTACTGTTTCTATTTCATAATATTATGCATTTCCACGGAGTGCTGACGTCAGAAGCGTGAGTAGTTGAAAAACATTATTCTACTTGTAATTTATTCGTCTAAGTATTTATTAGGCATCTTACGCACACGACAGGGAAGGTCTGGGAGCTGATTCAATTTCCGTATCACAAGACAACATCGGAACAAGCAACAATTAAAAAATGTATTAAAAAGAAAAAAAAAAGGTTAAACAGATTTTCGACTTTTCGACGTCGCCATGATATATATATGTATAATATAGTATATGTGGATATATAAAATTGGTAAACAGCAGTCGTAATTGAAATGAGTAGTTCTACGCATTAAAGCTATGATATTCATACTGTATTTTTTTTAGGAATTACAGTGATACGCCTAAAAATTTTCCTTTCGGAACATTCGATAATCGCCGTTCAAGATTAACTCGAACTTTAGAGCTTTTTTATTTTAGTGAAATATCATCGCTTGAAATGAAGCTGACTTTACAGGGTGATTATTCTAGCCTGCGCAACATATACAATTTTTGTTTCCATTTATTTCATTTCGACAGTAGCACAATATTGTGCAATGCTACCTTATCATTAAATAACATTTATAATTCCAAAAACGTATTCACTATTAATTGACGAAGTCTCATAATTAAATGAAAGTACGATTTTATATTATTTCGAGGGCGCGTCGAGACGGCGAGCTCAACAGACAATGGGGGATAATTAATATCGAATAAGCAATTATACGATTCGAAACGTAATTACGTCCTCATTCACCCTCAGGCTCTTCCATTTAATTATAAATGCATAATATAACCGTATTACGATTGTATTCACATCAGCATTTATGGAGCAGCAGACCTTCCATCCCCGCTCTAACTTCCATCACAACCCCATCACCTTTCCTGTTGCCGTCGCAGCAGTTCTTTCATAGAGTATAGTCTTTACATTTTTCATTCCCGCACCACCTCAAACTTTTGCACTGTGATTATGAAAGAACGGTGCATACTGCCCAACCTACCTTCACATAATCCCGACTGCTTTCGATTATACTATCTTAAGGTATACTCCATGCATGCGTCATGTTAGGTGATTCTAACGTACTTGTTCAATACGTCGTCTGCATGTTCTACTATCTTATGAATTTATTAATTTTAGTCCATTTTCTATATCTCACTTCATTATTTTGTATTGCATATGCAATTCCTGTTGAAAATCTCACATCATATCTGCATGCCTTCCTCGACTACTTTTTCATTTCCAAACCTTAAATTTATCCCCATGTATGAAATTCCTGACAATAATGTGCATTCTTTCTTCTTAAGGCTACGTTTCTCTATTTTATGTCGTCATCGACAGATTAAACGTTTCTAAATATTACCGTTCCTTTCCATTGTGTCATCAAAGAACTACGTTAGAAGTGTGTTAAGTAGGTCAAATAAAAAAGATTTCAAACGTGTATGACACGTAAGTATAGGTGAAAACAAAATTTCACGTACTAAACGTACAAGTAACACCAATCCGTGGTACGATTAATTATATTTTACTATAATTATTTATTAGGTCGAATCTGATTGTCGTAATAATGCTTAATATGTAACATGGAATACAAAGTTTGCTAATGTTTAACGAATTACACGCATTCACGCGTAACACATTGTTATCATATGTGAAGGCTTGTTTAATTATCCATGCACCAGAGCTGTAAATCATCCTTAGTAGAAATTTCGTTTGGTGAAGTGACGACCTGTCGAAGGCCTAGCTAGGTAAGCCTGCATTTAGGAATCATAATGATTGTTAATGGATATGTTTACTTGATATCTGTTGCAATCCTTAATTTTTAGGTTTAATTAGATGGCATGAAATATGTTGACGATAGTGACTGTGAACGTTATGTGAATTTTCTAATATTTAATTGATCTATACAGAAGACTTAATAATTTTAAATAACCGTAAGATTACTTACCAGGTTCTTCATTAAAATTTCCGAGAGAAAGCGCACATGTAAACACACCTTAATATTTAATGGGAAATGTCTCAAGGTTTCTTGATTATCCCACCTGTGTATCATGTATGGAGGAGTCTTTCTCATATTATTTATGAACACAACTATCTAAATGGTACTTATGTGCCTAATATGCAGTTTATTATAACCTTTATTACGTAATTATGTTTATTTATAATTGTACGTTCCTCCTTCGTAGAAGTCGTTACTTTCCTTATTCGTTTGTCCATCTTTTCTAAAGTTGAACTTCTTTGAAGAGACTTAAGACTATTTCCAAAAATTTCAAGCTGCAAAAATTTGGTACGCATTACGTTTTATTATTATTACTATGTACTGTTTTGTGTTAAGTGTTGTGGCGGGAAAAATGACCTTCATAAATGAATAATTACTATTAGTTATTCGTTCAAAGAACATATTTGTGGATCTAGATTCTAATACCGAGGTGCAAATTCGTTTGTATGATTTTTGTATAAGGTTTCCATTCGTGCCATATTTAGGGCATATAAGTTTGCATTTCCGAATGTGAATACATAGAAATGAACTTAAATATGTAAGCATGGGAATGGTGCTCTTTTTTCGTGTAATTAATGTGTGATTAAAATTACGTTGTCATATTGCAACAGAGTAGAAATAGTTTAACTACAGTATTACATTGTACACTGGGCCACAGAAATGGTGTCAACGGTAGACGCCGTGCGGTGAGGTAAGAGAGGAGATTTGGGCGGCGC
>JASCRG010000527.1:3840565-3856831 GCA_030264185.1 Cephus rjabovi
ATGAGCCCCGTCTTGGTCCAAGTTGGGCAAACATTAGGATGCCGTTATAATGGAAGCCATTCTAATGCCCAGTTGGGACCTTTATTTAATCTGGGATACCCAGATACTTTTCTACACGGGAGGCTAGACGCCGAAAAGGCGCTGACTCCAATACAGCAAGGACTGGAGCTTAGTCTAGAGGTGGAGTTCTTCATGAAAAAGTATTCAATTGCAGCGTCTTAAAAATCTTTGGAGATTAGCTAAACGAATATGCAATACAAAATGGGGATTCCTATTGATGAATTTTAAGTTGACTTTATCGCAGGGTTTCAAAGTGATTCCAAGGTCAAATAACCTCCAACAGATGATACATTTTTTTAAACCTCAAACATTTATTATAGGCATTCTTTTCTAAATATATCGCAACCGTTTCGGAACTTATGGCACGCTCTGTATACATATAATTCTATTATTGCGGAGAAAAATCCTACTGCGAAAGGTGAAGCTGAAATGGATTAAAGTAAAATCGTCCCATACTTCGAGATAGAGGAAAATACATTTCTTAACACATAATCACATATTTCAATATAATTGAATACACTTCAGAAAGACCTCCACCAAATAGAACGTAGCCCATTCACATACTTAATTTTGAGCCCAGGGTGACTTTAGATTCCAAGTTTCAGGAGTGGTTCGTGTTCTTTTTTTCTATACTTTTCGTTCGGAAAGAACTAGCGAGCAATATAATAAACTGAAACATGAGCGGA
Organism: Cephus rjabovi; assembly: GCA_030264185.1. Lineage (NCBI taxonomy): Eukaryota > Metazoa > Arthropoda > Insecta > Hymenoptera > Cephidae > Cephus > Cephus rjabovi. The sequence goes on from JASCRG010000527.1 coordinate 3,841,312, forward strand.
CAATTTTCTATGAAAAATCTATGAAAGGCTTACACGTCACAGTGTTTCAAAATTATTGTGTTGTATTTTCGCTTGTCGAACGAGATTTAAGGTACTATGGAGAGAAATAGTGGACACCCTGGAACTCCAATTCCGTTATATAAAATATGGGAAACTACACACGCGCACACACGAATCGCCGGTTCTGTTTTTCGTGAAGATTAAAGGCTTAACGTTGTATGGTAGAATTATGTTAGAAAGTTGACCCTACATATAAAAATGTCTAATCGAAATAGCTCAATCAGCTGCGTCTCTTGGCTCAAAACAAAAGTTCTTTACCATCTAGTTTAAGAGATATTAATTATTAAAGTTGGGCGAAATTAAGGTGGTGGAGAAAAAATGGTTGTATTTAGTCAGATGTCCTTAATTTTCGCAAAAGTTAGCAAGCTAATCTGTGCATTAGAATATATTTCCAGGTGGCTTGATAGTCGAGGTGTTTATTGTAAGAAAAATGAATATCATTTACCGTATACTTATTGAGAAATTACTGTTAAACGAAACGCATGCGGTGGCTGTCTCTCTCTTTCGCGTGCTCTTTTCCCCACCCGTAAATGCTAGAGAAAAAAATGACGGTGCAGATTTGGGCATTTAGTAAGCACTATGATTTATTTATCGGAATAGGTAATTATTATTTGCTAATATTAAATTCACATTTTAATATATTTTTCTATTTGTTTTATAAAATTTAACAAATTATATTTAGCTATTGATTTGACTTAAGCCAATTGCTACCATACTTTTTTAATTAATAATTTTAGACTGTTTGAAGGCTAATTTATATTATTTGAAAATTCGGCGTGAATAATAACTTGACGGACAAAATATGTTTGTTTGTACTGTGCATCTGTGAATTGCCAGCACCATCCGTTGTCTGAGAATGTAAAAAAAGGAAAACAGCCAGCACAACATTCGTCGTGTAAAAAAGTAACTAGACGTGTGAAGACGACAACGACGACGACGGACCTGAAATCAAATAATCCCGCTCGTCCTCCTAATACGTCCTGATCGCAAACACCAATCTTTCTAACTTTGGTGACAAACCATTCAGAACTCTCGATGAATTTATCAATTACTTTTTCTCATATACATATACCAGTTCATAAACTATTAGATTCCAAACCTACGAACAAGAGTTGGCTAGGGTAAAGAGTCTTGGCGAGCCGTGTTATGTATAACCATTTGTGTGCAGTTGGCATGAGATTCGACAGAGTCTTTTGATAACTTTCTGCTCAATACAATGAAACTTTATTATAAGAATAAATTAAAAAGATAAACAAAAAACAGATCGCATGACGATGACAGGCTGTGAAATGTGAAGAGCCGAGTGTATTTTTGTAGTGTCGATTTAGAATGCTTCAAGTCTCAAGAGTGCATGTGATAAAGAATAATATAGAAATTATATAACATAGATTTTCAAATAGTCAGGAAAGATTTCTGTTTTGTTTTCGTTCTTATAGTTTTTGATATATTCGACATGAGAATCTTAATTATTAGCCATCAAAATAATATTCCATTTCGAGTTTTGCAACTTTTATTGTATGCATTTTTCAAACACATAATATTTTACAAATACTTTCAAACGGATCAGATTTCGTACAAATAAATTCATTATAAAAATAAAAAAAAATAATACTGCACCTAAATTATGAATAAGTTAATCTCTTCAAAATTTTTTATACACATTCGTTGAATAATGCATACATACCTACCATCTATAGACAAAACTTGCATGTTGGAATGGACTTCCTTTTGGTACCCAAATCAAAAGATTGTATTACTTGTTACATGCTAAAAGTCACGTGGGCATGTATTTGTAACGGACCGTTATTTTCGAAGATGCTTATAATGGAATGGGATTGCCATACCCTACCAACTTGATAGCTTTCATCTGTGTGCTCAAATACTTGTAAGCGAATGCCTTTTGTATGATAGGAAAGGAGTAGAGGGCGAGAGTTTTTGAGGAGGGAGGCGAGCGCTGTCACCATTCGGAAAAACATTATTATATTGTCATTGTTTTTGTATTACTGAATCGCAGCAGTTGTTACAGAACGCTCCTAATAAATTTACTGCTTTCTTTCGGAAAAATACAAGAGCTTCACTTGGGTCGCCACCACGACAGGTGACCCGCAACGGGTCGAAAACGTGCTCACGGGCGAGCACGCGGTTACCAGCTGCAGCGAGCCAACGGAGAAGGTAAGGAAGTCGCGTGCGATGTGTTTCATTGCCATGTCGGGGATGGCGGCCACCCCCCCCTCCCACGCTTTCCGATATCACGGTGGCAATAGTACTATTCATACTCTGTGTACTGTTCTGCTAACGGAATGTTAGAAGTTACAAAAATACGAAATTTTGAATATTTATAAAAGATTTTTCATCATTAAACTCTGAAAATGTAGCATTAAAAACGAATAAATAATGATTAAGCGATTCTAATAACAGCAGCTTACACAATTCAAAGTATGAAGATGCGTTCACAGGCTTCAAAAAATTGATATAGAGTTTTTATCTATTAAAACTTAACTCTTTTAAATATATATATTCATGTGTTTAGCGACATTTTTCACGTATTGTTAATAGTTCAAAACTACAATAACACGTACCCAATCAGTCAAACCTGCAATGAGGGTAAATGTGGAAACACACAAAATGCAAAAATATACGCATACATTTTTTAAGCAATCATCAGAAGCTACGCATATATCTTTTGTCGAACAATTCATTATCTCATTCCGTTTCGGAGTTTTTTTCTTTTCCTTTTTTTATTACCCGTCAAAAATTGCGATACTAGTTATGCTTATCTCAATTTTACGTTATATTTACTTTTACAGTCAACACTCCTTAAACAAGCACTCATTAATTTCGTGTTTTTTTTATTAATTTTAATTAGTTTTTTAATTACCTCTAGTTAGCGGTAGTGGTAGTAGTCACTAGTTTTACAAAGAGTTGCATGTATTACGCGCAGTAATAATCAAGGATATGGGAATCAACCGATTAATTAAAAATGCATTCATGTTTATATCAATCAGCGACCTCACAGAATTACTGCAAAATTAATTCATAAAATGATATCATACAGTAAATCATGTATTATGTATATTTCGAAGAAATAAATTCAATACAAAAATATAGCAACCTAAAATAAATTTTGAGTAAATATATGACTACATCAATAAATTAATAAATTAAATTTAAGCATAACGTTAATTTAGTGAATAATTGGAGGTAGGTAATTGTAGAAGGTAATGCAGTAGAAAATTTGTAATCGTTTGAGTGATCATTTGTATCAATTTAATACCACACTTTATGACCGTCATACAAGTCTATCTGGATAATATATTTTAATTGCCCGACTCAGTTCCTGTTTTTCCTGTTCCTGAAAATGGGTTGCACACTCTCTCTTAGGAAGTGAATTCCCAAGAGTGCAAATGCGTTACGTTTAAAAGTATTAAACTTATAGACAAAGATGTTTATAACAGGGCTTTTGAATTGATCAATTTTTTCTCGAAATATAAAACTTTTACTTGATCACTTCATCCTTATAAGTTTTATCTGAGGATAAGTAAATTATATATTAGACATAAACTCATAAGGCCCCTTCATTTTATAATACATGAAACGTTTTTACTCACCATGAAGAGTCTTCAGCATTTTTACTTATTATTATTACTGTTGTTATGATTAATACAGAAATTTCATTCATTATTCGAGCATTAGTATTATTGTGTGCGGAGTACGATAATATGCATTATCGTTAATAATTCCGAACAGCACGATAGAAAGTAATGTATTATGATGAGAATATTGTGAAAATATAATAATATTACCAAAATGGTTTATCAATTATCATGCTACAATAAACAAATGTCCGATAAGGGCATATGTATAATGCATAACATGTTGTACGTGTGATTAGTGTCATAGGTAAATCAATGTATAGAATGTTTGTGTATAAAGAAAAGTATAGATAAATAGAAAATATGAGTATAGATTGACATTAATATGATTAAATTAAATTATAAAATGAAGGACAGCGCTTGCATGAAGTGCTACTGAAATGTTTAATTCAAATGTTTTAATAAATGGAGCGTGTGTCAAAAGTTCCCTCGCGTATATTCGATAAGGCAGCACTTATAGGACGTGTAACTGCTTAAGTTGAAGTCTAGCTACTTTTTTCTTAGTTTGTCTTTTGAGGCTGAGATTTGCATAAAAAATCGATTGACTTGTAATATCCGCGTAACGCGACGTAGGATGAAATACGATACGATAAATCATGGGTTGAGTCTGCTGTAAGAAAGATTAATCTGAATTATTGTTTTTTTTCCAGAATTGGTTACGGCCCCTGTATAATGTTGATGACGATGATAATCATGACAGCCACGGAAACTGCTATTAATGATATTAACAATGAGAATTCAGTATTTTTCTCCAGATAAAATAACCTTTTTATGTTCTGTTATTAGGATCGCTGCAATTATATTTTATCTTTGTTGTGACTCGAATTTACGGCTCAATTGTTTGGCTGCTGATACAGTCAACTCCTTTAGTTCCTATACAGTTCGATTTTATTATTCGGAATAATTTGCTTCTGAGTTTTTTTTTTATTTCAAGAATGAAAGTCTTAACCTGGTATTTTTAAATTTGTATGATGTACCGCTTAGGGCATATTCGCAATCCAATATGATTAATAATCCGCGATACTTCCACGGAGCTACTTCTTATATCCGAAACAAGAAAAGGATTGTATACGTAAATCAACCTTAAATAATACGTACATTTAATATAATTAAAAGAAAACTGTTTATAAAGACGATACTTACCTTTTGGGGAAACGACGATTTGGGAATGAAATGATTCGGGAAAACGATAAGGCTCTATTCTAAGGATTAGTATGTACGCTGAAAAATGTTGTACTTCCTGCCCATGTTCATACATCATAAGCATTATAAAGTCAATGCTGGGTGAAAAGTTAGTACTTTTAAATATTGCTGTCCACAAAAATGATTAACAGGGTTAAATATATGTATATTAGCTTGTTATTATTGATTAGTTTCTATTAATATTATGCAAGTATTTACTCCATATGATTTCATTTACTTGTTAAAATATTTCTCATGATCCTTATTGATATTGCTAAATTGAATTGCAAGGTTAGTAGCAACACGGAAATTTTTCGAATAGGTTTCCCATCATTATGTAACAGTAAATCCTCTTTGTAACACATGTGATTTTGATATCACTCATGCTTTAAAGAACAAATAACATCGTGTCATGTAACTATTCGAAATTGAAAATGACTGTAAATGTTAATACATAACTTGGTACGTATGCTTAAGTAGGAATTGCGGTTAGCCAAGGGAGAGCCTGTTGAGAGGCGACAATAGAGTGCATGGAGTGATTTTCATATTTGCGATTGGTACGGCTGTATAGAATACTCAGTAATGTGGTGTGGAATCATTATTTCAAGAAAGGATGTATGTAAAAATGGTATGGCGTGATTTTTATCTCTCATAGTCGATCTATCTTTTCATGATGAACAAAATTTATCTGGCATGTGTTTCACGTTTTTCAATACCTCGTATGAATGAACATTTTTGTCTCATCAGTGTGTATCATCTGAGCGAATATATTTTGGTATTGTTATTCTTCGAACCGGACTAGTTATGCTTGTGTGGTTTATATTCCATTTAGGAAATTCGTCCTTACGAAATGAACTACTTCTCTCTCGTTGTTTAAAGTAGGATGGTCAAACTCCGGTTGAGCCGTTGAATGAAACAGGAAATAATAAATAAAAATGCACCAAAAGATAATGATTAGTATTTGAGAACTGAACTCCCTTTCTGAATTTTAAAGTTCGTGAATATCAGAATAAGGCAACAATATTTATTATTTTTCACTTATTACTTAAACAATAGTAACTCTCTTCACTAGCGTGTTTTCATCTGTGGCAATGCTGCAAATTCAGAAATATTTCTCCATGTATTTCCCTCTCAATGAGTGTCATAACCATTGATCACCTAAAATACTCTAGAGTGACAACTATCAAATAAATAATCACTAATGTGATAACGAGCGTGAAGAAATCGCTGGAAATGCTACCAAATATTTAGATTTAGGTTATTTATGTATTGGGGAAAGTTCGACATTTATTAGCTTTAGAAACGTTAATTTACTCTTTCCCTATTTCTTGCTCAATAAACTTATAAATTTTTCATTACCCTTTCATTTTTTTTTTAATTATTAAATAGATTTAGAAGACCTTCCTGCCCGTCTTTTAAGAAAGAAACTTAATATCATAGATAGCTCGTGATTCACCATTTGGGAAACGAGGTTTGAAATGCCCGCTTGCATGCACTGAACTAACACAACGTTGCCACATCTACTCGTTACGCCATTCCCGGACACCCAGTAACAGAAATTATTTATAACAAAAGTACCAAATGGTCAATAACTTTCATAATTGGTAGTACATGTTTGTTTTTTCTTCCACTTTTTAGGATGTTTTCTATATTTTAATCTTGGACCTAACGTGAAAACCCAAAAACTGTCATATGCCCATAAGACTCTGGGTTATTTCCTAGTACGTTATTAATTATTATCAACCATACTAGACCATCAATCGACCAAAAATTGCACCAGGAGGCTAATATTGATATGAACTTTCATTTAAAATCTATTTCATATTTTAATCTTGGAAATCGATTCATGACCATACTACTTTAAGCTATCATCAGAAATGAGAGTTGAAAGACAACAGACAAGGGAGCAGATCATTATTTTAGTTTATGAAACGTTACCGTTTTTCTCCGACACTGCTGTATTCGCATGGGCATTGAGTAAGAGGGTACTTGGTACTCAAATCTCATAAATCCACGATCTATTAGGCAATATTATTTGTACATTCTAGGAGGTCCAATTTTGGTAGAATAGAGTTACAATAGAAATAAATTATAGAAAATTTCAGAGACCAAATGAAGTTAAATTGAGTTTAACGAGCTACGCTAATCTCTATGCTAATACACCACATTAATGCAAGTCCGAACATTACAATTCAATTAAAGCAAACGATGAAGATACTTTCTACAATATAGACGCTTAAAACGACTTTCATTCGTTAAATTCGACTGAGTACTTTAATGAATTAGCCATTCTATAATATTTTCTTTTAAAAAAGGTTCGCGTAGTATAGTTTCGTCGCAAGATAATGAACATGAAAATAATTAATAGAAATGCAAAACAGAAACTGACATTAATTGATCTACATCTCTGAAAAACAATTATTTGTAACGAATTTAACTACAGCGAAGCAGTAAAATTTTAGTTGATCAGGGACTATATTTCAATACCATTTTTTTTAAAGTCGATTATAATATAACGACGAAAAATTATTGAATCGATTAATATTAATTTCATCCAACTACGACCAGCGGTTGTGGGTAGAATGATAAATATTCATTTAAACAAAAAAAATAATTTAGTTATGCAAAAAAAAACGATTAGAATAGACAATTCTAGCTTTCAATTTAATAACATCTGATCACTAAGTATTGTGACTTATTCCTGGGCTAAGTTGAACTCAGGACGTAGGTTAGGCTTAAGAAATCTAACTCGGATACTGGAGGGAGGGAGTTTTCTGAAAGAAGGGAGACACGGAGCATAATGCAAAAGATTATAATTAAGACTAAGAATGCAGGTACAAAAAGATAAAAGAAAAGAATACCAGAAAATAAACCAAAAGATAATAGAACTCGAGATACGCAATAACTAAACTAGACTAAATAACCAAAGCAATAACAGAAAGAGAGCTCGGTCAGGCGCACGCAATGTCGCAACGGGACTGGGGACTTTAAACTGATCGGTGAGAAGGGAAGTCGGGAAAGGAGATGCAAATGAAGAATGTTATCGCCAGCACGAAGATTAACCCTTAAACCCTTTCGTTATTTCGGGCATGGGTCGAGCCCTACGTTGGGTGCCAATGTAACCTTTATTTTAAACATAAGGTGTTTCTGCAGCTCGTGTGAAATAGGCAAGTCCGAGCCAATGGCGATTGTCATGAATATTAGTCAGGATAATAGGCGAAGCGAAAGAAATAAAGATGAGGTTTTATTTACAAAGCAATGAAACCAAAGAGTATATTGTTCTAAACAATACATAGAGATTGTTAATCTAGGTTCAGCCTAAAGGTGTTGAATGTTAGTTATTGGAGTAAAGAGTTAAAACTGCATACCAAAAAAATGCGTTGATTTTAGGAAAAGCGTAAAGTACGACACTGTAGCGTCCCAGTCTAAATGCACTGAAAAGAAGTTGAGAGGGGGCCTGAGGAGTGTGGGATTTACATGAGTCACGATGCCTAATTAATATTATTGTTTCTATATATAAGGTTATTCAGGTAAGCAAAGTTATATCTTGACGATTTGTATTATTAACGATGTATATGTAAGTAAACCTTATCGATGGACCACTGGTGTCGGTGAATTGATAAAAAAAACATGAAAAATATGGTATTTACAGGCACCATCTACAAACACATACATGATGTTCATCAGCATCACAAATTGGATTTACACACGGCGCACAGCAGTTTACCGATGAAAAATTATATTTTTTAATTAAAAAATTGTTTTTGTCGAGAATATATTTTTATAATTTAATAGAAATATAAATACAATGCAAAGAACAAAAATTAAGAAAATAATATACAATATTTTGAAATCCTCCATCGATGGATCGCTTGTGTCCGAGAGTGATTTTAATTGCTTCTTTATCGCATATTAACTGACTGAATGGAGTCGTCCTTCTGCCCTAGGCCCCCCCTTCACACAACTTTCTTTTCATATACTTATTTAATACTCAAATGCTTCAGTTTAAAAGTTATTGTAAATTTTAAATTTTTCCCGGACAAAAATGATCCATCGAAGGGCTTTAAGGGTTAATGTTGCATTGGAATAAAATAACCAAATTGGAAAAATGTTTAATAAAGTTTTTCCACCGTCGAAAATCTGTGAACATCCAGTGGCCGAAGATGAGTCGTTATTCCTGGTGATATGGTCAGGGGTGCAGGTCAGGAAACATACGTTCTTGTACTCGTGGTCTCTACCTTCCAGTGCGCTGATGTAGGACTATAAGGACGGGAGACAGCACATGACCCGAAGCGTAGATGATAGGTTGAATAGTATAACTACGTGTTATTAACGATACTGACTGCATCTGAATTTAAACTTTTGCAGTTCTTTGTACAACCAGCGTTCAACCACAGGGCAATTTTAAATTAAATCTACTTTGATTTGAATTATAGACGTTTTCTTCTTCACGGAAACGAAGTTCCTCTTTCACTTTATTAATAAAAGATTCCCTTACAGTTTCATATTCTACACTTTGAATAGAGTTGGTTTTAGTCGTAAATTTTCTTATTTTTCGTGATACAGTTCTATATTGACTTTTGAAATTTATTGACCAATGATAAGATGCTTTAAAAGTAGATAAATCGACCTCGTGATTAGCTTACAGAGCTCATCGACGAATATCCACGTCATGGATTATTACTCCTTTATCGTTAACTTCAATAAACTTTTGTAAAGTACGTTCCGAGATTTGCCGCAATTTATCTATATAAGATCTATCTGCAATTATTTGTTTCTCCCATTTTTTTAACCGTTTTCTAGAAACAACTTTTTTATATTTAAAATCCATCGGTTCATCTTCGAAGAAACATGTTGATTCCTCTGTTACTGAATACACTGATGATGTATTCTCTTCTTCATCTTCCCGTTGACAATCGCTTCGGATATAATCATAATTCTCTTAGATTCCAGCAAGTCAAGGTTGTATGAGTCGATTTAAAAACCTCTAACAGCATCTTCAAGTATTTCTATGGCTTTCGCTAAACTTCGTTTCAACATCATTATTGGACTTTCTTGATGTGACAAAGCGCTAAACGTGGCTAGTAGAATGTTAAGCACGTTTATCAGATTAACTTGCACCATCATTAGAATTTGAAACAGAAAAAAATTATGTTCCTTGAAATTGAGCTGGGATACGACAAAAATATTAGACAGTGTACGTTGTACGGATGAGTCCGGTTGCATCAACCTCCATTTATTTTAAAAATACAATACGCTGTATCATTCTTAATCGACTGCTGAATGAATCAGGCTTACGGATATGCTGATTTACAACGGTACTTTGTTTTCGCTGGAATTTATTTCTTAGCGCACTTATTCTTCCTCTGATATTATTATAGTTATATCTATAAACTCCTACAGATATGCGCGAATGAGACTAGATTTACTTTCATCATGCATTTGAAAAATATTGAAATATAGCACAGTGTAAGAATTCCCTTACTAGGAGTACAAAAATAAAAATAAGCAGTTGGTTTATCATATACATATGTATATTTGGATTCATAATGCGACTTCTTACAAAAATGGTCAAATTTTCGAAAACAAGTATGATGGGAATAATTAACAGTTAAGAAAAGTTTAACCAATTTTTTTGTCACGAAATATGGAAGTCTGTTCGAAAACATGAAACTTTTATATAAGACACTTTCTTTGGATTTGGCACACTTTTGCCTGGGAAAATCGCCCGAAAAAGTAATTACCAACGTTATCATTTTTTACAGCACATTAATAGGTTATAAATTTTGCCGTATTCTTTATGTTCCGTTAAAGTGCCGAGCTTTTCCAAAAAAAGTATAAATATTCTAATTTAAATCGTTCGCACACCGCGACGTTGCCCTTCTTTTACAATTAGTGAAACCGGTATCCAGAAATGATCACAAAATTCTCGTAATAAAAACAAAGGATACAATGACCTTTTCTAACCAATCGATGCAATACGAATATTTCGAGTCATTGGGCAATGAAAAATCTACAAAGGTGAAAGGAATAATCATCATCGCGACGGCCTTTATGGCTAATTGATAATCATTAAGGGTAATTGCAACACCTTAAGATTCATTTATTATGACGGACTGCCATTAGAAGTGTTTTTTATTACGCTTACCCGTAACTACGTCATACAGCAACTATGCATGCATTATATTCTCATCAATAACGCAACTTTCCATTATGTTTCTCAATTTTTTTTTCTTGCTTTCTTTCTCATTCTTGAATGTATTTCTTAGCCAGTTAACATACTTCATACGTCATTTCGACTCTATATACTCACTAATTAAGTAACTGTTCACGTCGGTGGCTATTTAAACTTCTATACTTGCTATAGGTAGTGTGTAATCTTACAACTTCTATTAACTGGTATTTATTTTCTAATCATCAGTTAACTTGGAATGCTGTTATAAAATTGTTCGATCCAATTCGTCGCGATGGTCATGCGTGAAAAATTCTTTGTAAAAAGTTTGTATGCTATCATACAAAATTCAACATGAAGTTAAGAAATAAATCATGCACGGGTACAAATAAAAATGACGGAGAAAATACATATTATGGCGTTCCCTATGAAAACATTTTTTACCTTTATTCAAGTTTTAAATGATTTATACACGAGATGTAGAAGAATGTAAAAGTTCTGAGAAGAAGGCATACACACTGATGGATATCGAGATTCCTCTACAGGCCCACCTGCTGCGCATCTGTCACGGTAAAGAAACACTGTCCAAGTATCTCAGACACATACATGCTAATATCATGGTGCGTCAAATCATGAAGTCATATTATAATTTACAAACAGTATGATTTTTATATCATATAATATACGCATGTGTTCAGTATTAAATTATATCATATACACAAGCAGTGAGGACATCAAGTCCTTTTGTATGTACATACACATTACGGCAATATTGTCATCGTAATGAAACTAATCATAGTGTAGATATGAGTACAATACCTGAAAAAAAGTATATTAATATAATCTCTTGCCGCGATAAAAGCATTATAAAATAAGAATAAAAACTGTATCCATACATACATATGTATACATAAATATGTCTTATATAAACATTATTATATGATGCGCAGGTGGCGCGGTACCATCTGGCACGGGACTTTGGTAGCATTTGTTTTACTCCAATCCATGATCATACTACCAGCTGCCCACTGAGCTATTCGGCACAAGTATATCTACAGGTATACGGTGCATTATCGATTTTCAAAGCAGTATGCTAAGCGTACTCAGTTATAGATTTTTAGCTTGGATCACAAAATCTGTTTGACCTGTGTCTATCCATAGACATAGTAAAATTAGTTTTACTGCAGGAGAAAAGAGTAACTTTGTAAGAATGCATTCGACTACTATTATACTATCAGTCTTCTGCTGCTTTCTTATATGTATACATATATATTGTGAAGGAAGAAGTACTTCGTAACAAAAAAGTTGACATTAAGCAATAAAATAACCAAAGCAGTTACCGAAAGATAAAAACCAAAATTATCGTACCCTCTAATTCCCAAAATTTTGTCAAGTGGAATTGGAGCTCGGAAGTGACACAACAGGTACGTTTACGAGAAGATTGTGGCGAGGGTGCGCTCCCCCCGATGACCCAACCCTTAATTATGAATCCTTATAATTTTCATAAAAATTGACTAATAGATTTATGACATAAATGTACTTAATTATGGGGAAGTTAATGTATACGAAAGAAGAATGTTGACCAGGTTTTCAGACCATAAAAAAATACGACTGTTTTATGACGTTTCGACCTGATATTGGGCTCTCTTCAGGTATTTATTAATCTGTATAAAATATTATAAAACTGTATGTTATAAATGTTATCAAATTCTTGTTAAGTGTGATCGATATGAAATTTTATGGATTGCTATTAATAAATTTTGAAACTAACTTTCAGGTGACAACCATATTAGGAATCTTGCACTTTGTTGTGGAGATAGAAAAACATAGCGTATTTCGAGCGCGGTCGCGTAGTATCTCGCCACGTGAGGCCGCCTTACCTAAAGGTTAATTATTTTGTTCTTTTATATTGTAATGTTTCTTTATCAACATGAAACGTGTATTACCATTGTTAAGGAATAAGTAATTTCAGAATTGCTTATATTACGTCTTAGTACATTATAGTATAAGTGTACGTCTTTAACCTTATTCATTTATTTTTTACGGAAAATGCATTGAAGAATAAAGCCATTCAAATCTAAAGCCTACATTACTTCTACATTATGGTAGAAGATATGTACCCCATGAATCGCGCATTCATCGTTCCTGTGTAAAACTATCTTTAGGTCCGCGTAGAAAGATACTCTTCTCTTGTGATTGGAGCATAAGGGGGTGGTTTTTTGACCAAAGTTGAACGCTCTAAATTTGACTATTGTCTATCTTATGATCTCTAAAATCCTTGAATAGAATTTCCACCTCTCTCCTGTCATCAGATCAGGATAGGACTGGTTTTTGAATAAGGAGGTGAGCTCCAAATCTGGCTGTTGCATATTTTTGAGGCACTTAAGTAGCTCTTAAATCCTATGTTTTGTTTATTTTACTTTTTTTTATTGCTTATGTTGTGGCGGTTCCAACTTTTTTTTAACTAGCACCGCCACAGATTTTTTGACATGATGTTTGAACTCACGGCCACAATGCGGCTCCAGCCACCGATTCAGATAGCATTTTCACTTTCCGGTTCCCTTCGTGTCATCACCCTGCTTAGAAGCTACGCTCTCAAGTCGATTCGTATAGGTAGGTTAATGCTCTCGGAAGATATGTTATTTATAGTTGAAGTCGAGATGCTGGAATTTGCCGTGCACAGATAGTTTTGACGTATCGAGTTGCCCGGAAGAGGAGAGTTGCCCGGCAAAGGAGATTTAACCGACGGAGACGTCTCCACCGACTGGTAAAAGTCCGAGTGAGATACCGGCGCCCCACTGGAGAGAGGCCAAGGGGTGTAGAGCGGGCGGAGGTGTAGTTTTGTTACGGTAAAGAACAGGGGAGAACCCCCAGACCCGAGTTAAGGATGCGGTGCCCAGCTGTCGCCCGATGCCCTGGGGAAGCGGCCGTGGAGGATCTCCAAGAGTTACGTACCGATTCGTTAAAGAACACTCTCGATTTAGTTTAAACGGACGACTCGTGGAAATTGATAAGAGTTATCGGCTATAAGGATCTCGACCAATCAGAATGAATAGTTTTCGAATTTGACTATTGTGAAAGCAGTCTGTCTTGGTACACCGATTAGGGTGCCTCGAGTTTGCTCGCGCTCCCGTGCTATCTGTTGATAGTTTTTCTAGCCGTGTTTTCTATACGGAATGGAATGTCCACGATTTTGTAGTTCTCGGGTTATTTTCACTATATCCAGAAAATCCTATTGATTTGCTGCGTGCGTTCCAGAAATGCAGTGCTGTGCTCTAGTACAGTGTCCACAACAAGTGTCTCCTGGATACAGTTCTCGGCCTGCACGGATTAGCTGAACCCGCTCCGGTGAAGACTCCTATTTTAGTAATTGGTGGAGGGATTTCAATTTTATAGCTGTGTTTCGTTCTGCTAGGTTCTCAATCAATTTCTCTCTGTCTCCGGCACTGTTTATCTGATGCTTATTCTGACCCTTTCTACCTCAAACTAACATGCTGTTAGGTTACTATTAGACTGCGCATTTCCGTAACCGTCCAGTCTCGTTCATGTATCCAGTTGCATTTGCTGGTCTTACGCGACTCCAAAAATCAGCACCTACGGTTGCGTTTCTCAATTTTACGTGTCCCCAAAAATCGACAGGAGCCTTTAAGCTACCATCTCTTCTAATAGGTTCCATCAGTGCTCCCGTTTTGGCGGAGTTGAGGCTGTTCCACCTCAACTCTTAGGTCATAACCGCTCGTCATTTCCCGGTGAAAGAAGAACTAGCTGGCGCCCGCCTGGCATACGGATACATGGACGAAGGATGGATGGCCGAACGTAACGTAGGTTAGTTTTTGGATTTTTCGTTATCGATTTTGAGTTAAGACAATACGTTACAGTTTTGTCTAAATGGGGTGGAGCTCTAAAATATGAACTAGGGTACCTAATTAGGTTTTACATAACTCCTAATTTAGCAATAGATTTTATTTCGATTTTCCTGTGTGGCGGTTCCTCTATAATCGCCGTACCTCTATACTCTCCATACTATCTCGAGTGTACCTCGGTTGTACCTTATAAAGAGACACAGTTACCGACCGTACGACTGTATCCTCTTAAATAGTAAATACGTTGATCACTAGGGTTCTCTAGTTCCGAAAGGCTTAACCTAAGAGAACAACAGGGACTCGTCCCTTTCGCCGATAGACAACAGGCCCGACTAGACGTGCCTGATATCAACGTGTTAGGGACCATGATATTTAGGGACTTTTTAATATACGACGATCATACAATCGAACAATGCGCTTGATCATTTGAATTTTCCGCATTTTGACGAAGACGAGGCTTCCAATTCATATACGAGATCCGTTGATATTTGCTCGGAGACAAGTCGCCGCATCTACAGGGTGGGCCATTTTAATCTATACACCCGAATTCTCCGTTCCTAAGAGGTGAAACGAAAAAATGGTTCAGACAA
>JASCRG010000528.1:0-48091 GCA_030264185.1 Cephus rjabovi
GAAGTGAAGAAGTAGAAAAGTAAGGAATAGAGTTATAAAAGTGGAGAAGAAATGAGGAAAGAGATAAATAAGAAAGTAAAGAATGAAATATAAAGAAATGAGGAAGTAAAGAAGAAATAAATATAGAAATAGAAGAAGGTTGGAAATGGATAAGAGAGTTGATTCCAAGAGATCAGTATAGGAGACTGGCTCGAGGAAGAATGAGCGCTCCGAGTCCGGGCACTGCCTCGAGCGCTCCCCCCACTCTCGGCCTGCTTCCGCTCGCCGAGTCCTGCGCGACGAATTTGCGCGCACACAATTTTCGCCATCCATACAGGATAACAAAATTTTCAACTTCCAATAATTTCTGTGCATTACAAACTTACCTGGTTGGGCGGATAAATAGTTCGTGGTTTCGAACGTCTTAGTAAAAGAGGTTTAGTGATCATTAGTTCTGCCAAAAATTTAGAAGTTGATTAGACCAATGCTGGTGGGAGTAGATCAGACTGGTCTTAGCTGTAACTATTTCCTTCATCCTTCAGGGGTTTTATAAACAGAAATATGCCCGCAGTATATTTCCGATAACAAACTAATCATGTCTGATCCCATTAAGACTGTTATGACGTGAGAAGATACCGTCCGATACCTCATTCGGGATAGAGCCCTAAGGAAAGGAAGTAAATAACAAGACAAATACAAAATCTCGGGATAAATAGCGGGTTTTATTAAGCGAACAATGAATAGACCGTTTTTCTTTTTTTTTGACAATAGACAATATATGTTTATTTATTATCCTCGCTATATAGGTACTTATATGACTTGTCGCACTAACAGAATCGCATCCTACAACGTGACGGCCGAATTTTATTGTGCCTGGCCCTACTAGTACTTATTGTGCTTGAAACTATGATGGATCAATTTATTTATTTAATTAATCATTTATTTTCTTTTTTTTTTGGGGGGGGTTCGCTTAAATACTTCACACCGTCGGACTTTTCAACTAATTTGGACTATATTTCTACGGAAAGAGTCTCTCAATTCGCAGACAGGATACGGTCCCGAAAGTTCGCCGAGGTTTGCATCCAATAAGAAATCTATACTACGACCGAAATAGATTTGAAAAAAGAAAAAAAAAGTCGCCAAGAATTTGCATAATAAATGAACACGGGGAAAAAAATGTAAGATGAATATGTCATGACATCAGTAATCCAGTCACAGCGAATACAAAGTAAATAATCCGACCGTAGCGGGTTTTCAAACATTTCGGCTTGGGCTGCCCTCGCGTGGCCACTTTCGGAACTATATAAAATCGCAGATTCTCACCAGTGGCTCCAATATACATAATTGGGTGCACGACTGCGCGTGCGCGACATGTACGTATATACATATTTTAACGAGGAATGAGACGCACTCGTATCACTTACACGATAACTAGGTATTAATAAGATATACACATGATCTTCGTCCTTCAACAAATTGACATCGCGACGTGCGCACGCGACTCAACGTTCCGATGTGGATATGATATAATCGACAGGATGCGAATAGGCATTTAAACATGGCCGCGAACAAACAGCTGAATGCGCATGCGCGTGCGCGCGTCGGCGAGGTACGCTCCTCGCTGGCTTAACAGTATTGTAATAGAAGTTTCGGACAGACGAAAACGTACGATAAACGTTGTTTCTCAACGATTAAATCCCATCGTGGCTCCATTTGGTTTATCACTCCCTCTATAAGTTTTCGCATCGCGTTATTACGCGATTACTTTACTCCTCGCCTTGTATTACATTCCCCTGGCTCTCGCTTTTTTTTTTTTCAATTTTTATATATTTTTTTTCTTCAATTTTTAGGATAAACGTCACTCATTTAATATAATGGCACACAGCATGGCAGTTGCAACAATGTTTACTTCCTTATAAACGCTTTCCTCCGTCTTACACGCTACCCGCAATCAATATTTGGTACCGATCGTTCATTTTTTTTTTGTTTAACGTACCTTAAATTTTTTCTTTAGTTTACTTCGTAACTGGCTTACTTCTAGAGCACTCTTTCCATTATGCCTTTGCTTTCTAATATCTGACTCCATCTCGTAGAGTTTTCATCATCGGCTTTCCTCTCTTCGTGGTCACGTGACCGTGGGCGCTAACTTCAAATATCGTAGGAATAGGCGAATACTTTTTTAGGTATATATATACACGCGAGTCAAAGTCGTATTGCGTAATTCATTTTTTTTTTTTTTTGTTATATATCTTCTTAAACTCGTCGAATCTTTCCGTTTTACGGTAAATGTTAAATGTACGTACCTTTGAATACTTATGGCATACTTAGCGATAACACGTAGAAATGCAGAATAAAAAAGTGTGGGGTATGGAGTGGGCGTGGCATGTGCAAATATCGAAAAAGAGTGAAAGGAGGTGTTCGTAATGAGTTTATAGGTTAGGAATTCGATTATGTCCCAATGGTTTAATTATGGGAAGGGATTTAGGGGCGGAGTTAAGAGCGGAGCCACGTTCTTCAAGCGATCGCAACAGCCAATAAAATACTCGGTACCGTTTATCACCCATGAGTAACTTCGTGCTTAGCCGCAAGATGTCGCTACTGTATTGTGCCGTTACGACGACCGTTGAGTAAGAGCGGGAAATTTGAAATTCTTCCTTTTCAAGAGGAATTGGAAGAGACGCGAATTCATTTAGCAGCTTGGGTCTGTATTGTCGACAAGTACCGAGGATCTAACAGGTGAAGCTGTGCGCGATTGCCATTTTAAATATTCACATAAAAAACATCGCATCGTAAACGCTAAACAGTCAAGTCAAAAAATAATGAAGACAGTCTCTCAGCGTGCTCGCGCGTCCATTAGAATTACACCGTAATTAACACAGCGCTCGCGTCGCGGCGACGAATGAGACGAAAGAAGAAATAACTTATATAAAAGAAATATATACATATACGACTACAGAAAGAAGGATAATTGTACCTCAAAGAAATTGCAGTATCGTAAATATATAATATGTATATATATTTAATTATAGTTTTAGGTACGTTAGGAAAAATGTCAACGTCAACGCGAGCCATAACCTCTCTTTTCTCTTCTATAACACGGGTGCACCTTACAATTTGGAATCAGCTAGAATATGATAATTACAAGTAGTCATTCATCTATATGTGTTCAACAAGAAATTCGTTTCCATACTACTTTTTGTTTTTTTTCATAGATATATATACGTACTAGTCTGTACTCTTTACGATACCGCACGTAGCCTGAAGCCTCTTATAATCCGGCATATTTGTGTTTTTTTTTCTATCTTTGGTTCCATTCGCCGATTTACAAACGTAACGTAACACTCTTACACACACAGACGTAATTTTAAATGTTACTTCTTTTTTTCCACCTCCTTTTCATCTTACTAACGGGCTACAGAGCATCGTCAAAAAGATGCAGTGAACACGTGCTCTCGACGAAGAAACAGTCACGTCTGATTAACAATAAATTCACTTCAACGACGATAATTCACATTTTGCTTAGCTATAACGTAACACGATGATATAGGCTTGATATGATGTGTGGTGGCTAAAACGCTAACTATAATTAACCTAAGTCGCGAGTTTTGGTCGCGGTGCCGTTTATCTTTAATTTTTTTTAATAATATAATATACGCAGACGGCACAGCGACGATGAATCAAATTTACGCGTCATTTTGTATATTTCCATTATGCGCGGATCCGACGAGTTACGTCATTCGTTATAATTTTCTTTCTCTCCCGTTATTACACGATTGACTAACACGATTTAATCTCATTCGCTTCCATAGACATCTGGCGGACGCTTGCGAAAACTATGAGTACCACTAGCGCCACCGGATAGGAACTAACGTTCACCTCGTACGGCCCGGCTTCAAATTAACGAAGCTTCCTAAAGTTTGTGGCATAAGATGTACGTTGTTAATAAAAAAATAATCGTTATCGTCAGTAACGTTATTTACATGAACACAATGGAGAAAAATGATTTAAGTGTAACGAAGAAAATCGATACGCGTTTAAAGTAAGGTTAAATATGCGTGATAATAACATCTTATCTTACAACCTCCCGGGCCCTATTATTCTTTGATTTTTCGTTTACTCCTCCATTGTTTTGCACGATGCTAAATTTTTTCGCGAATCCAGACGCAATTACGTCACGATTCTCATTGATCGTCTAATTGTCGTTACGACGCCGTGAATCCCTGCTCGCGAATTCGCGCTAACGGTTGTTTTATTGTCATCGTTAATTAAAAAAGGAGGTGAGTAGAACAATGACGTAAGCAAGAAAAAGTAAAAAATCCACGCGCAAAAAGATATCATTGGGTATGTTCAGCAGAAACACCGCTGAGGGAGCAAATACATTTGATTGGTCAAATCTCACAACTGTTTCAAGATTAACGATCAAATGACCAATCAAATGTATTTGCTTCCTTAGCGGTGTTTCTGCTGAACATAGCCAATATCTTCACTACCGCCTTCTTTTCCTCTTCGTAATCTTAATAGAGCAGTCTATAACATTAATGCCATTTTACAAATTTCACGTTAAATTCCGTCGTATCATATATCTCAGGCTAATACGTATCAATACGTATCATATTTTTGTGTTATTTTTCTATATCACTCTTCATGTACACTTTTGGAATTCCTTTCTCGCGTGTTTCCTTATACTTTTTCGGTTTTCTTTTTTCTTATTTTTTGTTTAACACGCACAAGCCTTGGACAACTTTTTTTTTGGTTTAATTACAATTGCATCAATGCGCTGTTACGTACCAGAGAGTATTGCTTACAATTTGTAAATTTCATATATTTTTCTTGCTTTTTTTTTGCGTATTATTTTATCTTTGGTTTCTTTGGTTTTACGATTAACGAGCTAATTAATACAATGACAACCTTTTGGACCCGTGATGAGAAATCCAAAAAAATACATGTTTCTACGTCGTTTCACATCTCGTTTTTCTACTTGTCTCTCTGCTCTTCCATACTTCGCTTACTGTTTATACTGTTAATTTAACGTTTCTTTTTATCGCATTATTATCCCTACAGACAGTTACTCCCAATAGGTTAGTTATTATTAATCGCCTAAGGACATGTATGAAGGAACTGACGGACGTACAACGCGAATAATCGGAAAAAAATACCGTAATGGTTCGTATTATCGATCGGTGATTGGTTTATTCTAATTAGTAAGAGACGAAGCTATTTTTGTAAAGTGATGGTGGATGATTAATATAAGCGATCGACTTTGATTGGCATCACGCTGATTGCAGCTGATTTAGATAAACACATTTCTATGGAGTAATTCGCTGATAGATTTCGATGGGACAAGAGATTCGTTCGTTCGACGTCGTTTTTGTACTTTCAAAAATAAAAATTGCATAAAACGCATTTTCAAAAGTATCATAACAATGCAATCTAGTAATGACAATGACATCGACAAAGAAAATAAAAAAAATACACTGGATGATTTCTTTGGTGCCTAGTATCGACGCCGATGAAACGATCTCGTCCACTAATTAGTCTCTTTGGTAATTATGACTTTTTTCGTTTTGCTTTCATTTTCCTTTTGGTTCTCCTTGACACGTAACTACTGTATTACATTTCGGCTAAATTATTAATCACGAGAATAATGCGACTGCGGTTCAATCGTGCCTATTAATTATTATAGATTACATTGATCAGCAGCTATTTTCGGCAAGGGCTATTTATATTCCATTGTGAATCTGCTTACCTTCCTTCGCGTCATATGCAATTCGCGACCGCCATTTTTATATTTCAAACTATACTTTGCATCTTTTTCGGTAAATATTATTATCCGGCTCTTGTGCAATTCACTGCAAAACACAAGCGTTCTTATACTGAAGCCGAAATCATGCTTGGAACTTCTTTACCAGTTTAAAGTTCTCAAAACCCAATTATTACGATACATCTTTCGTAGAGTATGTACAATTTCTCCCGAATTAGGGTATTCCCCTACGATTTTATTTATTATGCGCGCGTCGTTCTCATTCTGCGCATGTGCGTATACCAATGATGCTTACGCGCAATGCGCGTACTGCTCTCTCTTCCGGTGGTCGCGGGTATCGTGCGATTTCACGATAGCAGTGATTGAGGTGATGGTGATATTTTTTTTGTATAGTAGTTTAGTAATTATTATGATAATAATAATAATAATGATGATGATGATGATGATGATGATGATGATGACGATGGTGGTGGTGGTGGTGGTGGTGGTGATGCTAGTGGTGGCTGATGATAAATTGTGAAGAGTGAAGTTGTGAAGAGACATGATGATTGGGCAGATGCTTGATGTCGCGGAATGAAAGACGATCTGGATTTACTGTTTTTTCTACGTTCTAGGTTATGCTCTGGATGCTCATCTATGACTGTGGTGCACATGACAACATCGAGGAAACGAACGCTTTACTGTAATACCGTACTGGTCTCGGGTACTTATCTGCTTTGCTGTTATTGGTCGTGATTTGCCGAGTCTAGTGTAGACGGCGTCCTCTTCTCTGGTGCCTTACTATAACCAGGAAATTGAGACTTGGGTGAGCGGCATAATAAAAATTGAAATAGCTTCTTTTAATAAAAGGGAGTAAAAGTAACAATAAGAATCCGATACGTACCCATGGTCACTTGTGTTTCCATTGGTTGTTACTGTCTTGTCAGACTCTGTATTGTGTGCAACTTCCTGAACTTCAAAATCTTCATCGTCTATTGGTCCAAGGATTCTTGCAAGAGACGGTACAGTCTCTGGGCTTGATGGATTTGATTCTGTTGTCAACTCAATGTTTTTCTCATCCTAGTAAGTTAAATCTTTTGATTTCAGTCCTAATTCGATTCCCAATTTTTTATTTATTTTCTCCAGTGTACTTACCTCCTCTTTAAGTCTGTCGAGTAACCTTCTTCTGTCGATCCTGAGCCTCTCAGCTTGTTCGGCTTGTACAGAAGTTTTTATGCCAGACAATTCTAGCAATGCCAGGTGGGCATCTTTTTCAGATACAGCAGCTTCCAAGGCTTCATGCCTGCAAAGGATAGCCTTATTAATATAATTGTACTATTAGGAAAAAAAAAAAACAAAATGAAACATGGATAATAAATTTGACGGATATCTTTTACACCATGGATAAAGCTAGGCTACGTACTTCATCTGATGTAGATCCTCGAGATGACTAATTCTTTCCTCTATAAGCCGTTGTAACTTTTTCTCAGATTTTTGCAGTCTTGCCAATAGAGGTCGACACGTAGAACACTTTAGGGCTGATGCAGTTTGCAAAGAGGCTACCCTCTGCTCTAGCTTCGCAACCTAGTGAATAAACGCATTTACTTCTCATACATACATATGGTATAGATTTCTAATAGTTCCAACAAATTGTTCAACACTTTCACTAATTTTAATCTGACATAATATTTCTGAATAAAATTTTAAAGGAACTTACTTTGTCAAGAGCATTGTTCTTGAGATTCTCTTCCAGCTTCAGTCTACGTTCTCCCTCCCCAGCTATGACAACGCTTTCACGTAGTGCAGCAGTAAGTTCCTCAATTCTTTCATGTTTTTCACGAAGCGTCACCTCCAATTCCCTCTCACGCTCCTCTTTGTCCTTGACAACGTTCACAAGTTCCTCAATCTGCTCCAGACCCATTTGCTCACCAAAAGCTCTCTCCAGAGAATCAATCTCATCCTCAAGCTGAAGCACCCTTTCATCCCTGACACGTATCTCTTCCTTCAGAACACCAATATCTTGATCCTCGTATTCGGCCAGTTCCTCTTCTAGGTGAGTCATCTCCTCTCGAAGCTTGGTGAGTTTTTCTTGCCATTCCAAGACCTCCTGCTCATATTCCCGTATCCTGTTGTCCTTTTCAGACATGGCGTGCTCCATTTCCTGCATTTTCTTGTCACGCTCCTGAGTTTCCTGCTTAGAAGAGCTCAAGGTTCCTTCGGAGTCATCATTTTGACATCGCTCCTCCAGGTTATTTCCTTCTTCATCCTGTTTTCTGTCAGGATGCTTCACCTTCTCTTCCTGCCTAAGAAGATCCTTTTCCAGTGAACTTACTCGTCTCTGAAGCTGCTCCAGCCTGTCCTCGCGATCCTGAAGCTTCTGTTTGAGTACATCAACATTATGCTCCTTGACGTATTCCTCCAGCTGTATAACCATCTGTTCAAGTTCTATGACTCTAGCCTTGTTCATCCTAAAGTCTCTGTCTTCATTCTTCTGTATCCAAGCTTCAAGTTCAATAATGACCCGCTCCTTGTCATCGAGTTCCCCTTTAAGCTCTCGCAAATCTTTCACATCAGGATTGTGCTTCAGGAAGTCCTCGAACTCGGCTATGATATCCTCAAGTTCCTCGACACGGTTGTTTCTCCTATCCAGTTCAGTTTTTAGCTCCAGTATGCTGTCCGTATCAGAATGATCCTTAAGGAAGTTCTCCAGGTCGCCTTTCTCCCGCTCGAGTTCAAGAATTCTACGGTCCTTGGCTTCCATCTCCATGAGTAAAGACTCCTGGGTGTCCCTCGACGTATCCCTGACTTCCGTTTCCCTCGTGTCGTGCACCTAGGCGTGTGTCAGTGTAATGCATGGCAAGGGGAGGAATAAAACAAGATACTGAAAGATGAAGAAGCAGAGAAACGCAAAGACACGGAGACACCCCACAAGAAATGCCGAAGAGGAGGCGTTGGTCGCGCACTCTACGTGTAAATGGTCATTTTATAATTTTTCATGTTTCTCTTTTTAATTCTTTTCGTGTCCAAAAAAAACTTTTTTTTTTCTTTTCACTGAATAAATGTGAAAACTGATTTTTTGTCGGTGACGCGTCATCAACGACGTCGATCGTCTCCACTTAATATTCGCACGCATAAATATATGCAATATATCTGTGTATATATATATATACACTATATATATAGAGAGAGAGAGAAAATGGTATATATACACACATACGTATTATTTTTTAATATTATTATTATTGTTGTTGTCTTCTTGTTATTTATCTTTTCTTGACCTTTAATATCTCCTTTTTTTGTCTCTTTTGCGCACGTGCCCGCTATTTCTTTTTTTTTTTTTTTTCTAACGCCTTCTCGACTCTCCTGCTTCTTCGTCAGCCGTTTCCCTTCTCACATATATATATCTCATTCACTTTGTTGCTGTTAGCATTATTAATTAATTAATCAGTTAATCAATTATTGTTATCGTTATTATCGTCGCTATTATAATATTAATACGTTAACAATGGTCGTATAGCGTTATGTAAAATAATTATTTAACGTGTGTCTGTCGTTTCGAATTAATTGGGTTAGCTTTAACGTTAATCGTAAAATCGCATATGCAAATTGTACTAAAAAGAACGGAGAAGGCGTCCCCAACGAAAATCGACCTTAGAAGAAGCTTTTTAGGAATCCGGCGGGTCCCGCCTATCATATCAAAGGAATGAAGTTGAGCAGAAAGTAGTGTGAAAAAAATGGAAATAAAGAAACAAACACAATTTTTCATGTTTTTTTTGTGTGTGTTCAGTGTGAATCCAGGAGAGCGTGGAAATAAGAATTATTTGGTTAGTAGAGAAAAGTTTTAAAGAAACTTGATTAGTTGCGACTTAAGTAATTTGACAATTAATGTCATTGTTACTTTTGATATCCTACAAGCGTTATTATTTATCTCTTCTTTTTACTGACCTCTTGTTGTTGTGCAGTTGCGGCCTGTTTCAACTTGGCTTGTGCGGCTTTTAGTGCACTAAATTTAACAAGAAAGTATATTTCAGTGCGTTTGTTTAATTAGTCGAACAATTCACGAATCAAGGCAAAAGTAAAAAATGTTTTCTTACTCTTGGAGTTCTCTGATTTGTTTCTCCTTGGTGTTTTGCTCCTCCTGTGACATTTGCACTAGATGAAGTAGCCTCTCCGTTTCGGCAGCACTTCTTCCCGAGTCCTCCTTTGCTTTTTCCAAGTCCTTCTCTGCCTTCTCCAAGGCCTTTTGCATCTCCGCAAGCCGTTTGTCCGGCGACCCACCGCTCTGCAATAGACATAAATACAATTATTGTGGCTCAAGATTTCAATAAGTTTTTCCTTTTAACCAAACAAGAAACTTTACACGGTACAAGTATTAAATTAAAAGCTAGATAATGTTTTAGCAAACGAATATGATCTGCTATATTATATTTTTGCTTGGAAGCGATTCTATGAATTATTCCTCCTTTCTTCTTACCCGCTGAAGTTGCTGCTCCAGTTGATCCATCTTTGCCTTACGCTTTTTGAGTTCCTGGTCAAGATTCTGGAGCGCCCTCTCCTTCTCTTCTACGCTCTTACTCTTCTGCTCGACGGCCCTTGCTCTCTCCTCTACCTGCTTCCTCTGTTCTTCAATCTGTTTACGATCCTGACTAGCGTCCGCGCCGGCTTTCGTAGCGCCAGCTTGGAGTTTCTTGTTCGCCTCGTGGAGATCCACCTGCAGAAAGAAAGAGTTAGGGTCATTTCGTTCATCATATAATTTCAACAACGTAGAAGCTACGGTGCTTATAATTCTCTTACGAAATATATTTTCAGAATGAAGCCGTATTCGATATGAAGTACGTGCTAAACATTGCAAAATAATAATAATAATCACTGACACAGTGCGCACATATAAAGATACGTATATACAAATATGATGGTAATAAAATAAAAGTAACGCATATGATATATCAAAAATATAACGCTTGAGATAACGCATGGTTGAATATGTAATGTGCACCGATGTGCATGCCGTGTGTAACGTTGCATCTCGACTCTGATATAAGAAATTAAAGAAATTAAGACGATGACAAAATATATAAAAAGATAACTTAATACTTTAATTAATTGTCTTTCCGTATTTAAGAATTCTATAATAATGTAAATCGAAAGATTAAGTAACGACAGGTGTTCTTATTTAGGACAAAAAGAAATAATACATAGTAATAAAAAGATGAACGGTATCGCAGTGCAATTGATCGCGCATGCGCAAGTGCGCGTATATGGTGATGCGCAGTAGAGAGGCGCAGAAATCAGGCTGATCAGGCAGACAGGCAGGCGGTCGTTCAGGCTCCTAACCTGATTTTTCTCAAGTTCCTGACACAGCATCTCAAGCTGCGCCTGGAAGCGTTCCCGTTCGACAGCCGCCTGCTTGACTTCATCACGAGCTGCCTGAAGTTCCTTTCGTAGCCTGGCAGCTTCCTGTCCGTTCTGTTGTTGACCCTGTTGCTGCTGAGACTGTTGTTGCAGCTGCGTCTGCATCTGCTGAATCTGCTGCTGCTGCGCATGAAGTTGTCTCTCCGTTGTTTGGATGCGCATCTGCAAATTAGCAGCAGACCTCTCCGCGGTGTCCGCACGCTGTTTTTCCGTCTCGACAAGCTTCCGCCATTGCTCCAATTGCGCATCTGTCTGTCCGGCCGACGGCGCAGCTGCAAGCTGTTTCTGCAACTCCTGAACACGTTTCTCAGCTTGTTCTGCCCTTTGACGTTCCTTCGTTTGCGCCTGCGTCAGTGTCTGCACTTGCTGCGCGAGACGATGCACTTCTCGCATCTGCGCATCCAGCGCTTCCTTCGCTGCTCTGTCTGGCGTTTGTGCATGTGCACGTTGCTGCTGCAACTGCTGAAGTCGACGGACTTCCTCTCGTTGCTTCTCGAGTTCGGTTTCACTTGCATTCAATTCCTGCTGGAAGTTCATCAACATGTCCTGAGATTTTTCCAATTGTATAACAAGCTGATCACGTTCAACTTGCAGCTGCTTAGCTTCAGCTTCCAACTTCTCCTTCAGCTTCTCTATCTTCTCTGAATGCTTTTCCCGGTTCTCCAAAATGGCGGCCATCTTGTCACGGTCACGCTGTGCCAGTTGAAGATCGTGCTGAATTCTAGCGACGTCCTCGTTGCTCTGCCCTCTTCTTATTTCCTGTCTCAATGCGTCTCGTTCCTCGTGAAGTCTTGCAAGCTCAGCCGCCATCTTGTCTAATTCTCGTTTACTCACTTCATGATTCTCCTGCTGTTTAGTTATTAGAATCTGTGACTTCTCCAGCTCCTTAGCTAATCTACCAGCTTCCAGCTCCACCTGATCTCTGGCAATTATCGCTTTGTCCAGACTGGCACGAAGTCTCTCCACTTCAATGCTGGCACTTTCTGATCTCGTTTTACCTTCGGTCTGCATGAGCCTTTCCAGTCGTGCAATTTCTACTCTAAGCTTCTCATTATCTGCTTCTAAAACCTCAGATCTGGCTTTAAGTTTGTCGTGCCGGTCACGTATCTTCTCGGTCTCAATTCTTGCTCGTTCAATCTCCGCCCTGTTCTTTTCCTGCACAGCTGTAGCCTTTGCCACTTCCTCACGTGCTCTCTCCAGCTGCAGCTGCGATTCGTGAAGTTTCGCCTCCAGCTGCTCTTCGTTAGACTGAATCCTCTTGAGTTCAGTCTCACGAATCTCTAGCCGCTCCCTGAGCTTCTCCACCTCCTGCTGGAGCCTACTACCCTCGCTTTGCCATTTCTCCTGCTCGAACTGGTATTTACCTCGTACACCCTCGGCACGCTCCAGGTCGGCCCGGAGCCTCGACGCGTCCTGCTCAGCCTTCCTAGCGCGGTCCAGCTCAGCCAAAGCCTTGTCCAGTCGGTCACGCAACCTCTCCACCTCCATCTTCGCCCTCTCATGCTCCTCCTTCTGACGTTCCTGGCTCTCCTGATATTTTCCGAACCTGGCGGCATACCTCTCGCACTCCTCCCTGGAACTCTCAGCTTCCACCCTGAGCCTCTCAGCCTCTGCCTGGGCCTTCCTCACCTCGGCCTGCTGTCTGTCGTGTTTCTCGTACATCTTCTCTAACTCCAGCTGCATTCTGGCCAATTCCTCCTGCGTCTTCTCCGTCGCTGCTTGGGCCTTGTTTAGCTGAGAGTGCGCACGCTCTAACTCAAAACTCACTCTCTCGTTATCAGCTATTAACTTCTCACGTTCGTTTTGTAAACGGCGCAGCTCGATCTGCGTCTTCTCGTAACGCTCACGCACCATCTCCAAATCGACTGTCAACCGGTCCAGTTCCTCTTTGGATTTCTCCTCATGCTCTTTCGTACGACCCAACTGTAAGGCTGCTCTGTCATACATCTCTTGGACCCTGGCTAATTCCTCCTGGGCCTTACGTGCTTCCTCGCGACCCTTCAATGCTAACATTTGCTGCTTTTCTGCTTCCAAATTCAGACGATCCTTATCCGCTTCCATTACCTCGATTCGATTTTGGAGACGGTACACTTCGCTTTGAGCCCTTTTGTCAACAAATATCATTTGTCAATGTTTATACAATTGTTTTGAGCGCTATTAAGAAATTTTTTTTTAATTATTTACCTATCATATTTTTCTAACATCTTTTCGAACTCCTTCTTCACGTTGTCGCGTTCCTCGTGCGCTTTGTTCATCGAGTACTGGGCCTTTTCTAACTTGTCCTTCAGGATTTCGATCTCCGTAAGAGCATCGTCACGTTCAAGCTAAAAAAAAAAAGTATTTTTCATTTAATCATAACTGCACGTCAAGAAGAATTTTGGAAACTCACAGCAAGCTTTTGATGGGCATTATGGACCTTCTCCCATCGTTCCTTAACAAGTTCCAATTCCGAAGCCATATTTTCTTTCTCGCGTTGCAACTTAGCCATTTGATTCTGTCCGAACTCTATTCTCTCATGAAGCTTCTCCATTTCCTCTTGGAAGCTATCTCGTTCCTTCTGAAGTCGTTGCATGATAACCTAATCGAATAAGAACCACAAAATTAATAAATAATTCTTTTCTATTTGTATCTTCACAATATTAAGTCTATTTCAGACTTACCTGTGCCTTCTCATATTTATCCTGCAGACGATCTACTTCCAACTGAATAGTTTCACGTTCCTTCTGCATCCTGGCCGCCTGTCCCAAGGCCTTATCCAGTTGACTTTGAACATTATCGAAATCATAATTCTGTTTTTCGCGTTCCATTTGCATCTGAAATTTTTAAAAATCCACCGTATAAGTATCAACATTATTACTCAACGTTCTCACTGTCAATATCAGCGCTTCGCCACGTGCACATAATAATAAGAATAACTCACCCTACGGATTTCAGCCTGGGACTTGTCCAGCTTCTCCTGTAGTTTGTCCACCTCACTCTGGGTCTTATCCAGAAGATTCTGAACTTTGTCCTGCTGCAGCTGAGCCTTGCCAAGGGTCGCCTGGGTACGTTCGAGTTCCTCTTGGGCCTTCTCGAGCTCGTTCATGGCTTTATCCCGTTCACAGTGCAACCGAGCAACCGAAGCCTGGGCCCGTTCATATTCATCCCGTAGACTCTCCTGCTCACCCTGAGCATTTTCCAGCCTTGCCTTCAGCCGATACACTTCACCTTGACTCTTCTCGACCTGGGTAAATACAAACACTTTAGACTCAAAATACAATTCAATGTACACAATTGAATAATTAATTAAATAACATTAATGATTCGCATATTAAATAATTATTATATTATTTTTATTAAATATTAAATCTAATACTCCACGGCGACGTTAAACATTTTTCTTTTCCTCGTACAGTAATTTAACGTAATACCTGCTCAGCAAGACGTGCAGCGGTTTGATAGTAGTTTGCGCAACGTGCCATTTTCTTGATGAATATTTCAAAATTGTGCGAAACACAAGAT
This sequence comes from Cephus rjabovi, assembly GCA_030264185.1. Classification (NCBI taxonomy): domain Eukaryota; kingdom Metazoa; phylum Arthropoda; class Insecta; order Hymenoptera; family Cephidae; genus Cephus; species Cephus rjabovi. The sequence goes on from JASCRG010000528.1 coordinate 14,633, forward strand.
TTTTCTGATAATAACAACTTTCTTTTTAAGTACAGTTAAAAACTGCCGTATAACGCGATCGTGCGGATGGTACGCTGTAGAATCACGTCCGCTCGATCCGTGGTCTAAATCGGTGTGAAATCCGGGCAAGGTCGTGCAATGCACGAGAACCAGGTCATGCCAGGAGTGAGAATGCGGAGTCGTAGTAAAAGGGGTTGGTACGGGAAGGGGCGAGAGGGACAGCGTGGTCGATGAGTGGTGGAGTGAGTAAAACGGAGGCGGAGACACGAATAGGGTGGAAACAATTGACGAATTGCGGCGGGAGCTCAGCTACGGCATTTCGATAGTCAAAAAAGAGTACCGCAGTGAGACGGTGTCTCAAATATGCCATTGATCATCGACCATCCGATCTATAGATCTTAGTAAAGCAACAGTACGTCAAAAGAATAATTACCTTTTCTTGAAGGGCCGTAGCTTCGGCTCGCGCCCTCTCGTTGTCAGCCTGTGTAACTCTGAGCTCAGCCTGTGCCCTTCTCAGTTCAGCAGAGGCCTTCTCAGCACGTTCTTGGACCCTGTCCATTTCCTGGGACGAGTTGAGAGTGCTACGACCGAAAGTGGTCTGTGACCTTTCAAGATCATGGCGAAGACGCTCATTCTCCAGTTCCAGTCTGGTGAGTCGTTGCTTGGCAGCTTCCCAGTCAGCACCACTTCGGCCAACTTCGGATGCAGCCTTGTCCAGTTCAGCTTTACTCTTTCCCAATTCGGACTGCGAACTCTCTAGCTTCGACTCCAGACGATCTTTTTCGGCTTGGGCACGTTCTAATCGCGCGCCAAGTTTTTCCACCTGAAAGCCAGTCAGGGATTGGTCGGATTTTTAACGGACGGAGACGGTGGCGCCATCTCACGGCGGACCCAAGAACCTTTATATCAAAATCGACACACGCTTATAACAAACCAACCTCCGATTCCAAAGCGTGCAACTTCATCTTGTACTCCGCTAGTTCTCTCTCGTGCAATTCTCTCTCCTCTTGTTTCTCTTGCTCGGCCCGATCTCGTTGCTCTCGTAACTGCGCCATCTGTTTTTCCTTGTCGCCAATTGCTTCCTCCAGACTGCTCAAGGCGCCCTCGCTACTGCAGTGGTGAGCTTGCATAGCTGTCAAACGGGCCCGTGCCATGTCTGCTTGATTATCCTTCTCCTTGAGCAGGGCCTCGAGGCTTTCGATCTGCGAAGGATCATATTGCATGATGAGGTTAGGGACCTTTCGTTGCATTAACGATATCCCCGCGTTAAATACGGGGGTTCGGTTTAGTTACACGCAATTATTTTTATTTATCGCGTGCTTCAACCGCGTCGCATGCTGTTATTAAATACGCGGAAGAACTAATAATCTCTGTTATTAGCGAAAAATTGCATTTAATAAGAGAAAGAAAATCGTTACGTTATATTGTACTCTTGAGAATTTTACGTACCTATTGACGACAGCTTTGTCAAATATTTTTCTCTCCCTCTATGACAAACGTTCCTCTCTGTGCCGACGATCATTTTGTTTGGAGACGATTGCCGAACGAAGAAATTAAAATTGGAAATACCTATGCGTTCTTTCGTATACGGGAATACGTTCTATTGATTAAAAATGTACAAATCATATTTAAATTAACAAAAATGTAAAAAAACAGAATTAAGAATAAATTTACAAAAACTAACTTAAACCTTACAAAAGTTTTAATGCGTCTTGACTCAGTGCTTAAGTATATAATAATAAAATAAAATTATAACTAGGCTAAAAATAAAAGAAAAATTATTACGCGTAGAATAATATAAAAACTTATAAAGGTATATATGGGAGACACTAAAAAGTACGATGGACGATAATAATAATTAATTTAAGCGAAAGGCATAAAAAATTATTATAATAATAATTATTATTAATACAGCATACAATTAACCTAATTTCGCTGAAGATCGGAAACAGGATACGAGAGAGTCGAGAGTGACGCAACAGCACGCACGCATTTTTTATGTTCGTCACACATTCAAAAGTCAAAGCACCTTTAAATTTATAACCTTTACTCACTTTTATCGCGTTTCAATCAACGCGAGTAAACGGATGAGAATATCAGGAATTTCTGGCAAAAAGAAAAAAAAATATATATATTAACCAGACTCACCTTACGCTGCAGGACGTTTATCTTGCGATCCTTAATATCCATATGATCCTTCAGTTCGGTAAGTTCCGTGTTCATACGATGTCGTTCCTGTTGCGCCTGCATGAGCGCTTGAGTCTTCTTCTCGATCAGTCGATTTTTCTCCTCGAGCCTTTGCCTCATTTCATCCACCTGTCGACGAAACGAGTCAACGACGATTTCCATCGTTGACGAAAAATAAAGAGAAAGAAAAAACAAGATATATAAATTTTGCTAAGCGAGACTTCGGGAAGACGCTTGCACCGCCATCTATGAGATCAGTGGCGCCATCTATCGATACGCTTACTAATCTCCACGAAAATTTGCCACGAAAATTTGAAAAACCGAGGACAATACCAACGTACAGACTTGATATAACCTAAAAAGAGAAAGAATCACTCACGTCAGCCTGTAGCATATTATAGTGTTCCTCCTTGGCACAGAGAGACTCTTTAAGTACAGCAATATGTCTCTGATAGTCCTGATGCTGTTCCTCGAGTGTCTTCATCTTGGCTGACATGGCGAGAATCTCTTGGTCCCGGCGTTGCACCTCGGTTCGTAGATCATCCAGCTACGAAAAGAGGACCCGTCCAGGCAATGTCAGTCTCTCGAGCAGGGTTGCCAATTCGTCGACAGAAGCGTCACACCGGCCCTCCGCCACTGCCCGAGTATGGATGTAGAAGAACGCCGAGCGTGGCCGCGGTACTCCGATTGGTCGAGATGGATCGATCATTTTTTTACAATTGAAGAGTAACGTGATCGCGCGCTACGATCTTCTAACTGTGTTAATTTTCTTTTTTATACATCTCAGCTCGCATAGTCATCTAACGTAACGGGATACTAAATGACAGCTTTCTTTTTTTTTTCTATCATCCAGCAGCGCGTCGCGTAAACGTTCTCGATCGTTCGATTCAATAACAAGAGAAGTAAGATGGTAAATAATAATAATAATAATAAAAAAAAAGAAAAGTTTACAGGTCATACTCGGGCAGGGCTCGCATGCAGCAGACCATCGCAAAAACACAGTGTAGTAAGTGACCTCTGCATCGGGGTCTCTTGTTCTGGGTGAAAAAGTGTCAGGAGGTTGAGTATATGGATGTATAATTGTATATTACATATTCATGTAAACTACGTATTCGTGTTTGCGCGCGAGATAAGGCACCCTTTTCTTTGGGCGGATATGGTGGATACGGGATTGGAGCAAAGACGATGGGCGGGAGTTTCGTGAGAGCGACGATGGCGACACTAACGACGCTCTCCGAAACTCCTTAAAGCTCGGTACAGGAACAGGGATTAAAGCTTACGTGTCGATTACTAGGTATATGTAAGTATATGTATCACACTAGCTCTAACATCTAGCGTAGGCGCACGCGCACGTTATTATATACAGACGCGTAGCGAAACCGTGCGACCGATCGTTCAAAAGTTAGTCATTAGTTTCCGATAAAGGCCGCAGGAGGCACGACGATCGAACGTTACTCGGTCGGTAATTAAGCAAGCAAATGAATTTATTTTCAACGGGAAAACGACGTGATCGCCATCTCGCGGTAATGCGCCTTAACTACCGGCTCTCTACGTATGTATAATACTATTGTACACATAGTACAGTAGGCACACAAGATTTAGGGGAATCCCCTGAACGGGGTTTTACCATTTCTCTAAAGGTACGAACTTCTCGGGACAACTACGTGTACGACAAACTTTTATGATTGATAACGCAGACGAGAATTGATGGGTGGGTGGGAAGGGGGGGGGGGAAGACTTTTTTTAAAATGAGATTCACGACATTTTTTAATGCTCAATAGAAGATGAATTGGATGGCGGTGAAACGTGGTGTGATCAGAGGATGATTTTTTTTTTTAAATGCGAAGAATTTGAAAAAATGCTTCGTTCACCGGGTGAGAATTCTTACCTCCTCCGAAAGCTAAAATATCGGGTATCATATTTAATAATTCTGCGCAGAATGTTATCGCACAGCAAACACTATACTCCGTGCCACCTTCCTCGAAGAATTAACTCGTGGCTCTCGTATTGGCCGTGAGCGTAAACTGGGATTAACAATTTGTATTAATTATTTCGTCAAGGGATATACGTATTTGCAGTTTCGCGCTGGAGGGTGGCGGAGTTGTCTGCTGCCGTACGTTACTAACTTATCGCTAGCTTAAGCCTAACCTTACATTTAATAGTCTTTTTGCATTTTAATATTATGCGGTTAAACGGAAATGTTAAATTTTGGTTCGTCAATGTGACGCAAGGTTTTTACATGCACTTTAACGTAATCGAAATTCAAGGTCGAGACACTTATGGATATATAAAAGAGTGACAAATAATTTCAGCCAGTTTATGTATTATGCAGACAGTAGTACAGAAATTGAAAGTTAAAGCGTATCTGTAGACGAACCAAAAATAATTCTCCGGTCCCGCTGGAGAAATGACGTAATAGCACTTCACCACGGATAACATTCGAATTTATAGTTTAATATCCTTTGCAGATAACAATAGCATTTAGCGAGACAAGCGCCGACAGCTCAGTGCAACGCATGCAGCATGCTTCATGGAGGTTATGTTACGTTTGATCATGCTGGTGCAACCGGGGACACGTTACACAGCCAACGCGGCCATATTTTTTTCATTATTTATTTAATTTACGTTAGCATTTTTCCGTTCATATTCGCGGATACTATATCCGCAAAATCTTGAAAATTATGGTTAAAAAAGAGGCGCGCTTGAGCTCAGGATTGGCTCCCCACTCCACACGATAACTCGACAAACCCCACCCCTTTTGTGAAACAGCCATGAGAATGCGCCGTTACGATTGGCTGGTGTTCAAAGTTAAGGTTATAATGCGTCGGAAGAAGGCGGAGCTAGGGTTCATTCAAAGAATCATTGGACGGATACAGACAATAGAATAGGTGGATCTTAAGAGTGAGAAAGACATAGATTGATGACGTAATGAAAGATAGAGCGATCGAGTACCAATGAAGAAAATAAACAAGGATGAATGCTGGCAGAAAAAATTAAAAAAAAAAGATGATTGGATGAACGACAGAGAAGGCAGAGAAACAGATAATAAAATGGACGGCCGAGCTGCGAGAGATGCGATAGGTGGTATAAATTAAGTAATAATATGCAAATATCATAATTGCGGCAAATTTTTTTTTTTCTATAGATTTTCACTTCATTTCTATCATATTTTTTTTCTAAGGTTTTTAATCTTCCCCTTGTATCGCTTATGCCGTTGATTGGACTTTCGTACGTGTTTGGGTAAGATCGGATGAGCTTCGGATTTCTCTCGTATTTCAATGAGTGGCGCTGCATTCGCCTCAAGGGGAATCCCCCGTACTGCACAGAGCGACCCTCCTTTCGTTACAGATTGAGTGGAACGCTCTGTGTCTGTAGTCTTAAAACTTTTTCTTTTGTCTTTTTTTTTCTTTTTATTTAGCTTACCTATCAGATACGTGCGACGTGATTCGTAGATAATTAATTCTCGATACGATTCTTTTTCTTTATCTGTATACATAGTCAACATTGTTAGAATATCTCAAAAAAGGATTAACAGGTTTTATTCGTTATCTCTTCTCTCGCATATTTTTTTTTGGGGGGAAAGGTGCTCCTCTTACTATTTTCTAAAAAATACGTTATCCCTCCCTCGCTTCTAATGAAATGTCCTTGTTATTTAGGCAATAGATAAATTAGAGCGCGATTCTTCAACGACCTACGACACCTTCCTTCGCTGCCGCCATTCGCCCTCACCTCAGAATGTTGTAGCGAGGATTACATAATCGAGTCGAAAATATATATCTTTTAAATATAGATCAACATGATCGTTTATGAATAATGGTAGTGAGGAAGAGGCGAATTTTGTAAAAAGCAAAATTAAAAGAAAAAAAAAAAGAAAAAATTAAATAAAATTTTTCCGTAATTAAATAAAACAGTTTGATCTTTCATCATCCCGTTCGATCCGCTAGGTGGCAGCCCGGTTACAAAGCGTTAAAGATTCCTCAAAAGCCCGATCGACGTCGATAAAGAAACTGAATCATCAAATATGCATTCAGGATTTCTTGCACTTCTTAGGAGCAGGACTGGGATGACGATCTGGTCCATCCTGTACAACTGTGATTGATGGAACTTGGTACTGAGAATGACGATGGCGGTAGAATCGGTGAGAGTTGACGGCGGCAACATCGGCGAGGGTCGCAGGATAATGTAGATATTATTATTATCATTATTATTATCATCATCGTCATCCGACTGGCAGTCGAACTCCTAGAGGGCGTCGTTCTTTTTGATGCGGACGTTGTCGATGAAGAAACTTACTTGGCGTTTAAAGTTGAGATCGTGCTTGTTGAAGGTGTGCGCATGCAGAGCTAGGGCGCCAGCAGCGGCCGCGGGTTCTATTTGTTTGAAGTGTTGCTGTTGCGATAGTATGGTAGCTTGTGGTTGTTGTAACTGATGATGATGATGATGATGATGATAAGTGGTGGCAGTGGTTGTGGTGGTTGTGGTGGCAATGGCGCTAGTACCGATACCGGTAGTGATAACTGACTGATGATGATGATGATGCTGTAAGTGATGATGAAGCTGTTGTTGCTGTTGCAGTTGTTGCTGGTAATGCTGCTGCTGCTGCTGCTGGTGCTGATAGTGCTGCTGATGAAGATGATGAAGGTGATCGGTGTATCGGTCGGTATACGGATTGGCGACCCCGGTGGTGGTCCCCGCCGAGATACCGGCAAGGCAGGAACCCGGCGGCGGCGCACCTGTCGAACCGTCAATTAACGAAGTGGTTAGTGCGCCCGTACGACCGTACGGCAGTGATATGGAGAAGCCCGTCGACGTCGTCGTCGTCGCCGTGGTCGTCGTCACGAGCATCGAGACGCTGGTTGGTCCCCTGGCGATGGCCACGGCGGCGGCATTGAAATGCTGATGGCCAAACGCGTCGACGGCAAAGCCACCACCAGATGGTGCTCTCCACATTGTACAAACGGGCCCGCTCTTATCGATACCTGCTGGAACGAGGGCGCCACCTCCGCCGAGGCCGAAGCTTACGACGCCGGCAGCGCCACCACTCGGCACCGCCGTAGCCTTCAGTAGCTGCTCCCGCAATTTTCCTCCGCACTCCCGGATCCTCTGGAGTTCGGCCTCGAGGAGGCCCACCTCCTTCTCCAGATTTTGTATGCGCGCGTCTTTCGTCTCTAGTATGGCGGTCAAAGTGGTGCTACCGGGCACGCCGCCCGGTACCGCCACGCTTCCACCGAGGACCGTACCGCTGCTGGCACTTCCGGCGCCGACGACACCTCCGACGCCTCCCCCGGCGACCGGCGCCCCGGAGGATGCCGTCGAGGCGTACGCGAGCTCCAGCTGCGTCTGGAGGCTCTTCAGCGTCTCGTTCGTCGCTTTGAGCTCCTTATAACAAGCAATACCAGAGTTACTCGCGGTGCTCGTGTCTTTAATCGTGATTTTAGTGGTGGTTGTGGGTATATCTTTTTTTTTTTGGGTCGTGACAATGATTGTGGTGGTCATGATATTTTGACTTTTGGTCGTGATATTTGTGCTGGTCGTGACAGTGTGAGTCATTAATGATTTACGATAATGTGATGATGTCGAATGCTCAAGAAGGTTATGGCCAGTGTCGATGTGAGGTTAAAAGCATCAATGGGTGTCGGTCGTGTCGAAAATTCGAACTTTCACCCAATATGTTTTTAACCTTGACATTCTCGTTGGCGCTGGTGTAGGAAAGCGGAATTGGTTTTGTTTTGAGCTGCGCCCCGGTTGACGAAAGAAAAGCGACGTTCCGCCGAGTTGTCTGTATATCATGATCCCTCTTCCGGTTTACATCTGCGATTCTCCAAACGTTTTTCCTCTCTGTCTCTCTCTTTCTTTGCCGACGTGCGTTCCATTCGGAATTCCTGCGCGTCAACTGTCTTTGTCTTTCTCTCCCGTAGCATTTCTCGTTTGCTCAGTTTATAGGTGGCGCTGTCGGCGTCTCCGCGGATTATCTTAAGACGATTCGATTTTATCGATCGCGGTTTAATTTTTTTTTTTTTACAGTAAATACATCCGCTGTATTTCCGTTATATCTGGCTCCTCGCGACGCTGGGCGTCGCCGCAGTTCTTTCGCCACCGCGACGCGTGGCTGACATATTGTCCATCCACGTACGGCGTGTCCGTCGACATTTTCTCGATATCCATTTTTTTTGTTCACTTTCATCTCATTTTCTATACGTAGAAACGTCGATTTTTGCTGGGGCACTAAAATTAAAATTCATACCGACACAACAAACGGCATTCCACTTGTTTACGACAGTGGCGCCAACGCTAAATGGACAAGATCTCACCAGTGGAATGGGCCATATTTATAATTAATTTAGCCATGGGTGATGGCAAGGTACAATCCAATTATGTATAACGTATTAAGTTGTAGGTTAGTTTTGAAAATTGAGAATTGAATACGACCGATTTGCCGTGTACGAGCATTGCAATTAAGAGAGGAAGCGTGCTGAAGTCGTTATATAAGGTACACAATTTCCACCATAAACTACCAAATTCAAGTGAGTTGAAAACATATATGATCGATAGTAACGCCCCAGCATATGCCTCGCTCTCCAAATTCATGACCTGCTCAGTAGGAAAGTAGATATCTATCTTACCGATTCTCGTAGGAACATGTATGTATGTAAAAAAAAAGGATGATATAAACAGAGGTATGCGACGAAGTTGAAAAATAATGTACATATAAACGACGCTTGAAAGAAGATGAAACGTGAATAATATGCGGTTTGCGTCCCGGGCACTCTTGAAGTAATTTTCATAATTTTTCACGAGGGATCGGGACAAGATTTGCAACGGTAATCGCAAAATTTTTAGCAGAAAAATTGGCACTGTCGTCTATGTCTCTGTTTAGGGGTGTGTCAATCGCGGGGGGCGTGTCCATAGCATTCGCGAGGGGTGTTAGCTATATTTGCCCCGCCCCCTTTCGGCTAATATGCCTAAGGCATGGGGCGGAGCCATCTTTGTACCCGCCCACAAGCGGAAAACTTGTGTACGAATTTTAAAAAGTTTGCAGATAAAATCGCGATCTTTATAAAAGGTATATTGTATATGTGATTGTGATTACACATTATGTGTACCGACAGATATGAACATGAATTAAGAAATGATCGGATTAAGAGCAAGAGTAGTAGAGACACGGTGTTGAACATTCAATGGCGCGCAGTAGAGCTGAGCAAAAGGTGGTGCAGGGTTATCATTCCGTATAATATAGTGATTATATAAATATATACAACATATATATAGTATATGCATCGCGTTATATAGTGTATATATACTTTGTATATATGTATATAGTATTCATGTAGCCTGGGATATATCAAGCTTGAAGAGCCCAAAAAAAATGCCATATATGTTATCTATATGACGGTTGGGGAGCTCTTGCGGTAAAATCGTACTACTAATTTATATTTAATATTCTAATTCGTTTCGTCACCAAAATTTATGAGCGAGCAAATAATTGCTTCTCTATTAATTTAAAAAAAATATTTACTACTCACGTTTCGCAAATGCACGATTTCATCATATACGACGATAAACACGTATCACGATTTCTACGCGAAACGTAGAGAGATAACACACACTGCATAATACATATACATATATATATCAATTACATATATAGTTTATAAATAGCGCATAGAAAAGAAATAGTACGGAAATATGAATGGTGTGATCAAAGAAGTACAGCGGAATATGGGGGGTGACGTTGTTTCTGTAATTAGTGTGCAGATGGCGCAAGTGTACACGTGGTATAGGTATATTATTCGCGCTCTGCTTTACCGACGGGTAAGGGAGTATCCACCGTTTCAGCTCTTATTTATGATATTCCGGCAGCTTCGAAAAAGTCGAATTACGAATTTTTACCGCGATGGCGCTTTTATGTAAAGTGTACCTGCACCCAAGCTTTCGCGACAGCCTACTCATTACTCAAAAATCCTTTTGACGATTGTCGGTAGTAGTAGATGCACAGTGATGGCGGTTGACATGGTAGTACTAATAACAATGGTGTGATGGCGCTAGTGACGATCGATGGTTAATTTTTCCTTTAATGTCCGGTGAATGAATTTATGGTGTGTGGGCGAGTGTAGGAGTATATTATATTCCCGTAAAATTACGCTAAATGAGATCTTACCACCTACACATCCAAAGCAGCTCATTCCACGCTTACTCATTTCTTTTTTTAATAACGCTTATACGGACACAGACGTATATATATATATTCTCTGTTCTCTGAAGACTTTTGTATCTGACTGCATTTATAATTCCTCGTTCTTCTTTCGATTGGGGTTACGCTTTATTCCCCACCCTCCCACCTTAATTATATCACGGTCTACGAGATTTCTTTTTCTTCTCTTTTTTTTTAGGGCGGAACATTTCATTATGGACAAGACTGATATTGACGTGCAGCTTCAATATTATGGATCTACCGGGGCGGATAGCTGTGGATGACGGAAGTAGTAAATGAGAAAAAGAGGGATGAAAGAGGGAAGAGAGAGAGAGAGCGAGAGAGACCGAGAGAGAGAGAGAGAGAGAATGAGGAGAGCGAGGAAGAAAGAGAAAGAGAGGAAGGAAGGGAGAGAAAAGAAAGAAGAGAATCTAAAGAAAAAGGAAAAAAATGTAAATTCCGATAGTTCACGTCGAGTTGAAAAATTAATTAAAGCGCAGCGTTAAGCGCTAATTGGCGGTAAATTCAAATCTGCTTTCAGTCTATTCGGGAATCGCGCGACGATCTAATATGGCGGGTTAGGTTAGGTTAGTGAAAGATACAGGCATCGAAAAAGTGCTCAAATGCTACACGAGCATGTCCACATAGCGAGGTAGGCAAACGCGCGCAAGGCACAAAGTGGAAATAGCAATAGTAGTAGCAGTAGTAGTAGCAAATAGTAATAGTGATAGTAATAGTAGAATAGAAAATAGTTATAGTAACAGCAGTAAAGCAGTGCAACACGCGACATGGACACCTAGATCCCCTCGCTTAAATTCCTTTTTGTTTTTCCTTCCTGTACATCTTCCATTTTCGTATTTCCTTTTTTTTCCTTTTTCCTTTTTTTCTCCTTTTTGCATCCAATTGCGTTTCCCGTGATTTTTTACGTCCGACTCAAGTATATATATATGTACTCAAGAGCAACGTCAGCAACGTCGATCCAGAGTTTACCTAGTGCTACGTCTCTACCAGGCAAACGGGACACGAAGTCAGCCCCATATTTAAATACAAATGACCAATAAAGAATAAAATGCATAAAAATACCGACTTTCCGTAATGTTAAAACGAATCTCCAATGCACGATGCATTTCCAATCCACTGATTTAACCGCTCTGCTGGTAATCGCTACTAGTTACGTGACGCGCCACAGAGATGGCAGCACAGCCGTTCATCGTATCCGATCGAACCTCACTTGGAATAACCTAATCTATGTCTGAACGTTCTGCAGCTCCGTATGTAAACAAATTAACGTCGTTCCATCGCTCTTCTCAAAAAGTTTCCATGAATTTTCGACAATAATCACGGCGCGACTTCGTGTCCGTCCGAAAAGATATATACGGCAAAGCAAAACATCGACACCCGCGACATCCGTCAGTGGCGCGCGTGTCGCTATCGGGTACTTATACAGCACCTCTCAAAAGTATCATACCGAGCAGTAAAATAAACGGCACACGGATAGCAATGGCAGAGTGAATTTTTTTTATAGTACAAGAGAGAAAGTGGATCGGTGGCGGTTAGTGGTTTTAATGACGGTAGTGTAGATGGCGGTAGTGTAGAGCATACATTTGCTCGTCTTTCGTGTTTTCTTTTTCTCTCTGTATAGTGCGCCAAAATAAATCTGCGATAAAACGTATTTATGTGCGGCGTATAAGTGGTCTGTTTGCGCATATATATATATATTTTTTTGGTAAAATGTCCATATGGAAATTGTGTAAACGTCCGCGACTCTTACCAACGACCAGGGTCAAATGCTTCGCCTCGCATTGGACATTTATAGGTTATGTTCGAAAAGGGCCGACCTTACTCGAACTAACTGATGCCGAGTGTGACAGATGTTGACCGATCGATTGGTAAGGGACGCGAGTCGCGCGTTGTCTTTCGTTTTTTTTTCTCTTTTTTTTTTCTACTGGCAAGCAGCTACGTACAGAAAACGTTCACGAGGCAAGATAATCGACAAGTAACCGAAAGTGTCACGGGTAGAATGCTTAAGGACCTGCTTCTGGATAGTCGACTGCATCTGCTGGAACATGATCCTTTCCTCCTCCTTACCTGGAACAGGATGGAAAAGCTCTCGAAAACTCTCCCGCAAGGTTGGGGCTCGAATTTTTTTTTGTAATTTCTAATTAAAAATATATTTATTTCGATGGATTGTCCGACAAAAATAATAAGAATCTATAACGCCATGAGCTTGTAAGATTAGGCGTTGAAAGAAGATGCGGAAGATGTTAAGATATTTAGTGAAAAAAATCGCGTTGACTGGCAACCATTTTTTTTTTGTATTCGTTCTAATCTCCCTTTTTTCCCAGTAATCCAGTTTTCACGAGACGCATTGCTGCATATTTACGGACACGTGTAACAGGGTTGAAATTACATTCCATGAAATTTCAGGGTGCGAAAATGTCCACGACTGTGATACCAGCAAGTCACGCTCCTGCATTTTATATCAAACGCTAAAGTTTGTCTTTCGTGAACGTGCCTTAATAAAAATATGCCGTATCCTCTTCGTTTGCGCGGAGAACCTTACGCGACAGTACCTACCTATATTCCGTTAGGCGTTTATGAAGACTCCGTAAAAAAAAGAATTTAACGATCACTTGCCTTGTAAACGTGCCACAATAATATTCGATATCAATTTCATAGCGAGGAATCGATAACCGACCGTCAAAATATTCGGCAGCTGTCGACGTGGAAATATTGGAATTTAAAAAGAACGTACACCGGTCGCGCCCATAGACAATCATGGACAAGTTCGTTTGAAAATGTGAAAAACCGTTACGACCCCCTGGCGGCAACGTTGCGAACTATCTTTGGCTTATACCTGAATCTTATAATAGGCCAGCATACACATTGACGATTGAAAGATGTATACTTAAAATTTGACCAATCATAATAGACAGTCCTGACCTTTTCACGTTGTTCAAGAGTTTTCCGACGCTCTGACGGAAATATCATTAACTACTGGATCCTGGCCAGTGCTTGGATCTTATAATAGATACCAGAAGGCAGTCACGTGAAAGTTTACTATATCATACCGAGAGGGCATTCTTATCTCAACAAGATATCATATAAAAGTACTAGTATCAATGGCGGCCATAACCTCAATTATCAATTACTTTTGTTATCTCTCATTAGATTCACGGTGCTCACAACTGTTATATATCCCGGAGTGCATCGAACCCCAGTCAGATGGACTTGGCCGGACGTGGCCCTTACGGAAAATGGCGGAATGCACGCGACAATGTATTCTTACGTAAAATGCAACCGGTTTGGATATGCGCCAATCCCGATCCGCAGGTTGTTGGCTCGGATGATACAAAAATCAGTGGCACTCAAGGCTACGTGAATTACCGTGATTACCGGGAAACAGAGGTAGGAGAGGGGGGGGGGGTGGCAAGACGAGCCAATGCCTCTTTTTCTTATTTTCTTAAACGAACAAACTCGTAGCGAGACGGAAAAAACCATACAGAGTAATACGACCAAGATAAGCGCGGGAAATTCAAATTTTTATATATGAAAAATAAAAAGGAACTCACCCATTCCTTTGTTCTGGAGCATTTCGAGGAGCTTCTTGATGCTCTCGTCTCGAGCTTGGAGCGTCTGTTTTTGCGTCTCTATTCTCAGTTCAAGCTCCTGTAAAGATAAATAAATAAATAAGCTTGACGGATCTACGTTATACACAGTCTATGGACTCTATGTAGATTCTTAGTTTCGATAGAGTCAGAACCACAAAAACACTTATTCGATAAGTTCGCGGAGCAATGGCGTAGAACGAATATATTATTTAACACGCCATTGGCCACCTAGCGGATTTCACGGGAAACCGAAGCGGACCTATATAAGTTGTGCACTGAGGTAACACTGGATATAGATATTGATATAAACTGTCTGCATAATCTGGCTCGTGGCCAAAGAGCTACCAGTTGCATCGTCTAGGTTGCGGTCGTCGAGGACGTCGGGCGTCGGTCGTTCGTAGCGATAAAGCGCGTTGCCAATTAATCAGTCAGGTCGCGAACTCTACCGGATTTCAGCCGAGCCAAGATTTCGCTGGTAACATTGGCCGAGAATAAAACCAGTACGTTTAACCTCTAGCAGGACAAAGAGACTTTCACCGGTTAAACCGAAATTACAGCCGTACAGTAATACAGGCAGTATCAAAACCTAACCTAAAATCAAGGTAGCTGCGCCATGTGTGTATAATATTATACAAGGAGAGATAAATAAGAAAAATTGTGCATGAAGCAAAATTTTTATACTTTTAAACAGTGATTCAAATTCTTAGTGTATTATCATGTAAGCCTGCAACTTTTTTTCCTTTTCTAGCATTTTTTTACCCTTCCCACATTAAGAGGGACGTGTTTCAATGGCTTCCTGTAAAATTATATGACTATATATATACATATATATATGCATTGTGCATTGATGCTTATATTTTTATGTTACTTGCTCTATGATAACATCAATGATAACGTCTAAAGCTCTTTATAATCATTTTATCGCGTGCATAGACTTTGCAATTTCATTCTTAACTAACGCGTGGTAATTTTTTTTTTATCAGATTTATTGATTTCCTTTACTGACTTTTTTTTAACGCATGATTAATGCAGTACTTTGTGGTTGATTATCTTATTTTGACTAATGGATAAATATCAGATAGTAATAAGTTATTTGAGATTACATAGTTCCCGAGTGTCATTCGCTTTTTTTTACTCCCTTATAAATCCAGAGAGCGAACCATTATCGTCCCCTGATAAAACCATCATATTGGATACCAAGAGAAGCCTTATTGGACTCAGAACCGTCATTTTCATCGACCCTTTATTTGACTGCGAGAAAGAGGGATAAAGTTTCTCATTAAACTTTTACTGGACACCCGTTATACTTCGTACCTTACAATTAATATAGTGTTATACGGTATCTTCCCTTAAAGGCATTCCCTGGTAAACTCCATTAGAAAAAAAAAGTCCAGATTCCTCAACCAGTCTCGAACCCCCGACCGACAGAGGCAACAGCTGCGTCCGATTTCAATTCCCTGAAGTTTGTCGAACAACCGAAACTTTCTGACCCAACTTCAAAGTAAAAAAATTCGATAACCACTAGAGAAACGATTGGTTAATAGAAATTTGCAAGTCTTGCCAGTATTGCTCCATGCGCGCCTAACTTCACGATAGTAACAATAATTTGAGGTTATCCCATGAATACGTCCTATTGAGAAAGGAAAAGTTGAGCCAAAATTAAAAATGAAAAAAAAAAGATATTTTACACGTAAAAATGTGTGCCATGAAAAAATTTAAATGACAAAAACCTCTATTATATGTATACAACATATTATATATAACATAGAATACAAATAACTTCTAGAATGTTCTTCCTATTCGTATTGTACGCAGGTGCAGCTAGAGGACTATCGATAGAATAATTGTTTAATAAAAATTTTGGAGAACCGATACGTTCTCTCACCTTTATGGTGTCACGCAAAATGGCGATTTCCCGCGTGAGATGTTCGTTCTCGTTATAAAGAACTTCTATTTGCTGTTGCATCTCGACGCTGGGTCCGCGCATCCTCAGCCTGAGCTCCTCTTCCAGTTGTCGAACCATCATATTTTGTTTCTGCAAACGAAAAGAACAACAAAAAAAACGCATTAATCGACAGACAACAATAAAAAAAGTACATTAAAAGAAATTTGACAATTTCCAAATTTCTCTTAAACAGTCTTGTATACATTTTCATTTCTCTTTATCTCTATAACCTAACATAACCTAAAACTAACCCAAAGTATCGTAACCTTCGACAAAGCCTTAATCAACGTCAATCCCAAACTTCAGTTCGAAAAGTAAATCAAATTTACGAAACACGTGGTCTGGCATAGCCAACGGCAACGTTACTATATACCGGGTGAGTACGCCGACGAAAAGACTACTCGGAAATGTCCAATAGCTCTGATTGACCCAGTTCTGTCGGGTAGCAGGGAGGCCTTGTACTGTGTGACGTCACGGGCTTGAGGTGTGGTCCCCGTGACGTCATTTGCTCATAATGAAAGCACCCTATCCCCACCACCCTTCATGGAATTCTCATCGAGCCTTCATCCCCTGCCCCCCCGCCCCCCACCCTGGACGCCCTTATACATGCATACAACAGTATGCAGTCTATTGCACAATAAATACTGTATGACAAATATATATATATATATATATACACCAAACTAACCATTGCAATTACTCATTCTAACCGGTTCATTTTGTCGTTATTTTTAAACCACCCCTTTAATGGCTTAAATGGAGTATATGGCACTTTGAGTATATACGATGCAATTTAACGTGTGAATTCGGTATAATGGGGAGGAAAAAATGTTATACAGATTATTATTATACGATATAAACAATGATACCTTAGGGTTACCAAATTGATAAAAAATTTTAAGTCACATGACGGTACACATAAAAAATTGGATTACGTGGTAATCTCATAGACAGTTGTTATCGATGCTTGTTTCTACTGACTCTAGCATGCCCCTGGGGATTTAACGTATTAACCCAGTTCTAGGATGAGCCGGGATGCACTTTGACCTCGGTCAATGTATTCTTATCGCGGACTACTCCCGGCAGAGACGGAGGCCACCAGATTACGTCGCGCTGTGCACCTGTGTATCGTTACAAAAGTCAATTGGTCCTACGTTGATGCCAGTTACAGTTATTTTCAACGTCGACCAGTTTCAATTGGTCAGCCTGGCTCTAGGATAGATACTTCTATCTATAGATGACCCGAGATAATACCCATTCCTGCCTGACACAACTGTCGGGTATCATTGAATCGACGAGATTATCTGAATTCCAGATAACGATACTCGGCAACAAGTAAATGCATAAAAGTGATTTCTGCTAAAAAGAAAACTGAAAGTAAAAAAAAATATTCAATTTCAAACAGCTGTCAAATACCATAATGACACACGCGTCACGTGGATACGGTATGAATGGTGTAAATTCGTGATACAAAGAAGTTTTATACTTGGAAAAAAAAAAAAATTTCTTCCGATGAACCTAGGTCGGGAGCACCCAAGGATGCAGGTCTGGATGGTGGTTTGGAGTTTAAACGAAGCCCTTCTTAAGACAAGATCCAATTACCGATCGGGTAAACCCTATCGCAGCTCTCCTCATTACGACGAAGGTGCACGCACCCTCGAGTGCGAAAAACGAAGGTTCCTTACGTCAGCGACGTCGTAGCCGAACGGCGTCGGGACGACGACGCCGACGACTACCAGCCAGAAAGACACTCGTAACCCCCGGGGTCGTCGTACCCGGAGATCGATCTCTTCCCAGAAGCAGCTTTTCGAGTCTGCGAGCTCGTTCGGGTACTGGTTGGCTGACTGGATGACACCGTCTGGCTTGGTCTGGGTTAGGTTATGTATACTGGTAGCCAGTAAAAGCCATTCGAGCAGGTAACCTAACTTGAACTGACTCTCGTTCGGATATACTTGAAGTTAGATGCATAAATAGTCACTGAAAACTTCGTGCTTCTAATCTCATCATCATCAGCAGGAACGCGATTGGGGGTCGGTCACGCAAGCTCAGAAAAAAGTATACATTTTTTTTTTTTCAATTTTCTTACTCATGATCATCATCGTGGTCCTGGGCGATGACCGTTCTTGATTATTAGAGTCATCTGTCATTGTCAATGACAGCTGTATAATTTAGCATAAATCGAAGTCTCGCGATTAAAGTTTATTCTTAGGAAAGTGGGGTTTGGGTTAATATGTTTTGAACCTAACTCGACCTCGCTTGACAGATGTGTCCACGAGTGACGTATGTTATGTTCCATAGCCATCCGACCTAGACAGTCTGTTTCAACAGCTGACAAAGTGTCAGTAGGTACCGAGGGCTTTGACTGGCTTAGTACTGTGTAATAGGGGATTGAATTGCGAAGGGATGGTTATACGAAACGTTTTGTATCTTTTTGGGGTTGGTATGATCAATTAATAGGGTATGGCTAAAAGTGGTTTTGGGAGGTTGGATTGCGTCTGAAGTAAGGTTACGCTGTGTTGGGTTGGCTGGTCTGAAGTTGACGCAGACGGTGGTTTGCGGGTTTGGGCGTGGGCTGAGAAAGATACGGGAAGGTCAGCCGGTTTTCATTCATGAAGTGGTTGGTCAACTTGAAGGTTGTACGCTTCTCGCGTGTCTTTCTGCACCCTTGCGGTCGGTTATCTTTTGGTAGTCTTAAGGGCCGGCCTCTGTGCACAGTATTATTGCGTCTGTATTGGCATATTTGAGTACACTCGGTAGAGGTAATTTTTTTGCATTGCTCTCGACAAAATGGAAAAAAAAAATTAAAACTTGAAAATTTTCGTGTCTTCGAGTTAATCACGTGACTACTGATAAAATGGAGAACAGCGATCCCAATGTTCAGCATCTCTCGCATGGCAATGCGAAAACGTGCTTACAAGCTTGATTTAACGATGAATGACAAAAGTATGATAATCAGGGATAATACCATGCTTTTAAGTACGTAAATTACGGAGACGGTATAGCACAGATAGCGTTTTCTGGGTCATTCCGGACGATAACAATTTAGCGTCCGAAAATTCTTGAAGCACCCTGTACGTGTTTGGGATACACTCCATTTCGAGTATATACCAAAAGAAATTTTTTTTGACACCTACAAGAACGTCAGATCCTATGACAGAGTAAAAAAGAAAATTTCAAAAATTCATATCATCAAATATTTTCAAATTTCTATCAAACACGTATTACCTGTCACATCGACGGCAAAAAAATAATTTCACAATAAAAAAAAATAACTGAACCACCCCACCCCTCCTCCTCCCACCATGACTCGATGGATCGTTAATCGTACAGAGCACATATATCAGAGTAGATAGTGATGCATCTTTTTTTCAAACCACTTTCATTCTACCACCCCTAGTATAGAACGGGGTATCTTCGAAGGGAACATGGATTGAGTGTGCCAACAGTATGGGAGTGGGGGTAGTATTGGAGAAGGGTCGAGGGGAGGAGCAAGGGAAAAGATGGTGATAAGCCCGTCCCCTCTCTTCCCATACTAGAGTACTACGACGGAGTAGTGGAAGGGATAACCACTGTACCAGGGAGTGGGGATAAGACCGTCATGGTGGGGACGAGAGGGGAATAAACGTCGCTCGATACACCTTTGCCTCTGGGAATCCGCCATTAGGTCCCCCCGCTTCACCCCGTCCCACCCCTACCAACCTCACTCATACCCAATTCTAATGCCTTGGGCATCCCCCTACGTCAATCATCAACACTGATACTCTACATTCTGTGCTCGTACTTTCATCCCCTCCACTGTCGTATGCTATCCCCACCATTTGCCGTGCACACTCAGCAAACGAACGGCGAAAGCTCAAGTCAGATCGTGCCTGCGATTGTAAAGGGGATGAATGGTAACTAGGTTTCGCTGGACGGCACCAGTGACCGAGCTTTGTGTGAAGTTTGGTTGTAAAATAAAATCTTAAAAGAATGTCCGGAGGTCCGAGTGAATGGAGCTGGGGGGGGGGGGTCTGTAATTGGTCTTTAGAGGGGTTAGAGAAAATACATTGGGCCCTGGATGATTTCTGCGGGTACTTCGGTTTAATGGTTATGGTCGGTTATGGCGATGGTTGTAAGTGAAGTAATGATAACCGTGGGAGTATTAGGTGGACTTAATTCCTCGGGGCCAATATTTCTGACGAACTTTTAAGGTAAGCGACTGAGGGGTTGTAATACGAGGGTGTTAAGGAAATTACTGTAGGGAGTTGACTGGGTTTTTTTTTTAAATTATTTAAATTTAATACAGCTAAGTTATTCGTGATGGTGACGGTGATAAGAGTAAGTTTAACTTTTTTTTTTTTTTAGAAAATTAATTATTCCCTGATGGTATTTCTGATCGGTATTAATTAATCGCGAGCGCTGTTCAGGACTTTTGAATATCTACCAAGTAATACGATAGAAGCTTCAGTGGACCTAGGAGGCAAGACTCGAGTTTTCGTGAACATTCGACGTCGAAGGTACGTGAAAAATTTGAATGTATTTGCCGAGGGTACCTCGATGATGCTGGACGTAAGTTAGCTTATACAGGGTATAGTAGAACGAGGACCATTTTACGGGAGAATAATTAACGTCGCTTACTTTCAAGGTTCCATTGGTGAAAACGAACCTGAAGCTTTCGTCGCGGATGACTTCACGACTAAGAATTCATATAAACCTTGAGATTTAATATAAAAAAAAAAAAACAGTGGACGAAAAAACAAAGTATAAATATAGGTAACGATGCAAGTATTTTGATTTTTTTCCAACAAAAAAAATTATTTTTTTTAACAACCATCGTCCAGTCTGATGAAAATATTCCGATAGCTGCGGACTCAAGGGTACGATTATTTATTTTTATAAATTGGCAACGCGACGTATATTCCACCGTTTTGTCTGCCAACCAACTCCAACTATCATATTCAATGTCCAAGCGTTAAAAAAAAAATGAAAAGCAAAAAAAAAAGGTGAATGGGAACGTCGCCAAATGAGGACGCTCATTTATATCCATATACAGTCCTTTATATATATAACAAAAATATGTCAGTTTCGATTACCACGTTTAACCCCATTTTGTTGGTAATGATGCTGAATCGAAGATAATAGTAATAATAAAAGATAAACCTACAGTAATCATCCACCTTCCACACCATTAAGTCTTATGAGTCATATAAATCATTGATCATCAATAAAGAAATTTCAACTAGAAAAAAATTAATGTAACCGTCGCCCATGCTTCCATTACATTATACAAGACTGAGCCTGTCAGGCTCAGTCTTGACTGCTCGAGTCATAAAAATAACGCGCAATCTCCATAGGACGTTCCAAGAAAAACAACCAATCTGTATCGTTATTGTCATAAGGAATATATTAATCTTTACGAAGAATTATTCTCGTACGAAATAATACATTTTTAGTGTATCCAGTTTTTGCCATAAGGCCATTGTAAAACAATCGCTACGAAAGTCGTTGCATACCTGATTAACGTAGTTACTCCCTATCGAAGTATTTCAACGGCTGTCAAATACCCTGAACAACATTCCTATGCAATGTTACATGAATTTGTCAGAAAAAGTTCGTAGCATGGTCGAGGATTAAAAGAAAAGAAAAAGGTACGTCCAACACAAAGGGCGTCGCTCCTTACTAGTAAACATCGATCCGACGGAGCCTCCTTGGCCTCCTGGGGAGGTTAGTTTAGTCTAACCCAGCGATTCCACGAATTCACGGGGCCTGCGACCGTACCCGTACTGCGTTTCTATAGGTTTACATAGAGCGCCTGTTTACTAATATAATTATATAAAATCGTTCCATCACGTCTGACTATATCAAACGGACTAACAGTCTACAGTGCACTTCGGGTAAGTTCGGAATTTTCAAATCTAATCCGAAGACTTCCGAACTGCTTTGTGACGTCGTTAGACGCGAGAACTCACGAATTGCCTTTGCGATTGAGTTTCAGTGCCTTCGTGTTACGAACATAGGACTTACAAATTATGGAATAAACTCTTCGATTAATTAACGAAAATAGATTTAACGTCGCGACGGCGTTATTGAAGTCTCAAGAGTGGTCTATTGTCCGTACTTTTCCACGCCTCGAGAAATTCGTATGCCCGTATAGGTAACGTGAAATGGCAATATGGCATATGCTACATAGTCTACGACACTAAGTACTATAATATTAAATTAAAAAAATGGATACTCCACATACTGACGTCATAACGACTACGCCGGAGTTTATAAAGAATTTTATGCTACACTATGTCGACGCGTATATCACTGAACGTCCCCAAGCGTCCCCTGCGACGTCGTGACGCATTCGTCAACCGTTTCCTCATTAAGGCGCAGCCGCATCTGTCGTTGACGTCGACAAGAATCGAGCCCACTTAAAGGCTCGTAATGCATTAAGCTTGCTTAGACAGCGTCACGTGAGAATTTTACTTGCACTCACGTAAACTGCACTCAACTTTTTTATCACATTTTTTTTAGATACACTGATAATTTTATGTAATCACAATCTTGGAAGCTACGAAGAGTCTCCATGGAAAATTTGTTTTTAATATTTATTATCAGTCTGTAACGATATTATTATAAAATCTATATATGTGTCGCACACGCAGAACTTCGACTGGCTTTCGATTCCAAAGGAAACAATCAAAGCGCTCCCGAAAAGTATTGCAGATCAAAGAATCAGACTGGAGGCACTTTGACAAAATCAAATAGCCCGCGCTTATCGACCCAGCGTAAATTCGATTCGTCTTCGTGTAATGAAGGAAGCTTTGACGAGCAATTAAATTTCGTTCAATTCCCAGGAATTCCTTGATTTACTTTATTTAACAAAAAATTATAAACAAAAATTATAATCCCAGGGACGCGGAAGGCGAACCGAGTCAAAGTACAGTTCGTGTAAAAAATTTAACGCTGTTATACACTGCTCTGTGTATATCTATACATAGGGTACACATCAAAGAAGGTACAGTCATGCTTTAATCCTATTTCCATATGTCTACTGTAACTTTTGTATATATGCCAAACTTTCGTTACGTATACGTATCTCGAACGGCCTAAATTTAACCGATATACCAGGTATTACCATGGTCCTTTCAAAAGAGACATAGAAGCTCATTGTTCTCCTTATACAGTTAGCGTAAACGCGGCCTCGGAATAAGACAGCTGCCCTCACGGGAGGCCATTCTAAAATAAACCATACGATCGACCCGACAACCTCGATAAACCTTACCCCGACTCCCCAGAGTCACCCACACCGTTGCCCATCGCTATCGTCATATCACTAAGGTGATAATACAAATGTGAATCTACACAAATAGTAAGACAGTTGGATTATCGGAAATGTGTATATTTATACGGCTACCGTGTATAGCATAATCAGATTTGAATAAAAAAGTTAGATTATGCTTTTTCCCTTCTTTCTCTGGTACCCTTGAAAGGTTCAAGGGCGCGTTATCAATTATGCTACGTGGTTTAGCGGTGTGGACCGATTGCTGTGGATAAATTGCCGCAAGGACTGTACTTGGTATAGTATAGTATAGCACAGTACGTTACTGTATAATGTAGTACAGTATAGGGATTATAGTGGTTTATAAGCACGTACTAGGATATGATGCTATGATCAGTGTATATGCAGTGCATGGGGATATCGGTGCATTATCAAAGTATAATTTTCAGATGCATTATCAAATGACTTTTTAATGAGTAATTAACATTGTACCGTCCCAGTAATATTATTAACAGCGTCGGAAGGGTTTAAGTTCGCGAAATAGCTTTTGGTCGAAAGATAATTTCAAAAGTCAGTGTTTCGCGCCCTTTCATGTTCTCGTTACTCCCTGTGGATGTATACGTGAATGGAAAAAAAAGAAATTGCTTCTCTTGTCTTTGCTAAAATTTATAATCGCGATCACTGAGCTTTATTAATTTTCTTTCTTCTTCTGGCATATACGAAAATAAGCATGATGGTTGACAAGCGAGTGAGAGGAAGGAAGCTGCTCTCGAGAGGGGTTGAGAAAGAAAAAAGAATAATAATAATAATAGATACTAAAAGGTATAGGGGGGGGGGGGGGGTCTAGTGAGATTCTATAGAAGGGGAGAGCTGAAAAGAGTTTGCTGACAGATGCAAATGCAGATGCAGATTCGACCGGATGTACTGTGTCGTATGAAAGATGATGAAAACTGGTATCTATAGGGTGTGTCTGAAAAAATTTGTGGATTTTCCGGTATTTCTGATTTTTCTTTTTTTTTTATCTTTTTTAACAAGTTTCTCAGAGAAATAAAAGCGTCCAGTATACAAGCAGACGGCATTGTACCAGGAACATAAGTACCGACGCCAAGTGTCTCGACGTCTTAGAGCGTCATACCCCCTTCCGACCCCCCTTCGCCATGATTCTACAGAGTCCCAACGATTTTATGTTTTTTCACTAACTTCTCTCGCGAAAACTTGTAATACCCTGTAGCGAAATTTTTAAAGGCGGAGAAAGTCCTGAAAATTCATGAATTTTTTTTTCTTCGAAAAAAATATAAAAAATAAGAAAAATATACAAAGTTATAAAATTTATTCAACATCCATTATTTCACCGCCACACCCTTTTATGACTTTCAACCCCATTTGGTGTTCAATGAATATTCTCGCTCTTATGTCAAACTTTTAATTTGAATAAAATTAAGCAATTTCCAATTTTCACAACGTTCTTTATAGTCTTGCATTATATTTGTCCTTGATAAAAATCCCTCTCTGTCATCCCTCAAGGTAAAATCGTTAAAAATGTTTTTTTTGATTTCTCTCCCTACAAGCAATGGTCACCCCCAAAGCTTGGTCTATATTTAGAGATTGCTTTTACTGTCAATGGGGTGAAAAACTCGCCCTTTGAGAATTTCTCATCGGCAGGCTGAGGAAGGGCGTGGGTGGGATAAGGGATAACATTTCTACGCGTTTGTGTTTACCTTGAAAATCCCTAGAGATACCAAAGAATATATACCGGGTGTTCCACGACTTATTCCCCAGCGGTTATTGCCACGGTGGTACATATACCTATGCCGGGACGAAGCTGCGTGAAAGATATTTTTGATCGGTCGAATCAAAATGAGAGTTGTTATCGGTGATATTTTTGGGCGACGTCAAGCTTCGCTTTCTCTCTATTCCCTGAAGATACATGGGGGGTCTAAAGCCCCGTTGATCCCTACGGTACAAGTTTTAGGTCAGGGGGATGGCGGACTCCCCTTTAGGTCACGAAAGAGAATTCCAATAGAAAAATAAACAAAGTACCAGAAATTATTTTTAGCTTATACGTTTTCACCAGGCGTACCAACTATTCACAGAACCATTCTGTCAAATTCCACAAATCCCCAGAAGCCACAAAGAAGAAAGTTCACCACTTCCAATAAACCTACCCCTACATTACAAAATCATACGATTTTTTCAATCGATAGCCACACTGTATGTACTTCGCACAACGATACCCGTATATTAATAAAGAAATGATTATTCGTACAAGCAATCCTGCCACTTATCCCATAAAAAAAATCAAAAGGTCCCCGTGTACAGTGCGAGCAAAAATTTTGTGTAAAATGATCACGATACTTTTCTTACCGCGTATCGTACATATTTTTTAAATTAATATATTGATAAATCTTTTTTTTTTCTTTCTTGAACAAGCTAAGGTATCAGTCACTCTAGTATTTATAAATTTCGTTAGCAAGTACTGTTTCGAAAATTTTGTATATATACTGTACAACCGTATGTAGGCACACGTGACACGCGACATGTGCTCGAGTGGGTTAGTAAGCATATAGCATGCAAAACCCTACAGATGTTAAGGACACATGCGGGCATGGAGCCAGAGTCTGTCTTGAGAGTAAAGATTCTTCTCATCTTGGGGGCAATGACTCATCCAGCAGTAGTATCACCCTGGCATTAACAACGGTGCCAGAGATGGTCGGTGGGACGGCCAACGTCTACGTTGTAACCGTCGCGACGGCTCGCCTACACGGATACACGATCGAACCAAGTCTGGCGAAAACCAAACAGTACCAAAAGATTGTCGAGCCACTGACCAATTCGAATGTATCCCAATTGGCAGCCTTCGGTAACGTTACGTACACAATAGCTATAGATTGTATACACAGTGACTGTACATACGCAACTAATCACATACCAAATCGAACAATTCGAAAGAGATCAACGAGCAACTTTTGGACATCCCGTAGACGCGTTTGGGGCAAAATGAAGTTTCTTGCTATTTGTTGGTTATGTAATACAGTGCCATCTGTCGGACTTTTCTAAAAATAGTTGTGTTCGTTTGGGTTAGGTTAGGTTAGGTGTCCTGGTATGTATCCAGTCAAGGCTACAATGTATTTTAATGTTATATAGTTAATTACGTTTTGTAATGACGTAATCGTAATTCGAAGAACTAACCTGGTTCTCAGAGTTGAGTATCTTGAGCTGCTCGTTGATGAGACTGTACTTGGTGCTTTCTTCCTTCCTGAGGGCGCGTTCCTTCTTGAGCTCGGGGCTCCAGAAGGTCTTGATACTGTGCATCGAGCTGCCAAGCTTCTGATTGGTGAGTTCGAGTTCCTTTTTGAGGTTACCAAGCTCCCGTTGGAGGTCGTTGTTCTGGTGCTGAAGCTCGCCGATGTAGCCCCCGCCGTCGCGCATCAGGTGTGGATTGGGACTCTGTCTTGCAGACCTGGAGCTGGATCCGTAGATCTCATCCTCGAGGTACAGTCCGCGATCGCGACTACGGTCCCGGGAGTCACGTATAGGTACGAATTCTCGATCATGATCCAGGATGCCAGCCGATGCACGGTCCAGGCTCGTGTACCTGGCCGTCATACCTCCTGAGGAGGACATGGCTGGCCGGGACGCACTTCTGGATCTGTGATGTCCACCACCTCCACCGCCACCGCCTCCTGTAGACATACTCCTACCGCGCTCCTCGAGCATCACCGGACTGGCCAGGTCTTCCTCGCGTGAATAATATGGACTTCCCAGCTGATGATGATGGTAGCTACCGTAGCCAAGGTGTTCCGGGGAATTGTTTCCACTCCTGGTGCCGCGCTTACGTCCCAGAGGACTTCCACGTCCACTCGCATAGCTTCTCGATGGACTGCGATCGACTGTCGGTAGTTCACCGACGCGACGACCACTCCTGGGCGATCTTGTACCACCTCCTGGTCCCACCACACCACTTCCGCTTGAATAAGGATCTCGAGACATTTTCCTTTGACTATGTTAGGCTTCCTTTCTTCTTTACTCCTTCCTTCGCTCTTTCACTTCCTCTTCGCTCTGTATTCCTGTTATCGCAACACCTCTTCTCTAGCTCCTCTAGCTCCTGATGAGTGGATCTACGGAAGTGCCAGGACTCTTCGCTTCAGTTACACGACGCCATGTTTCTTTTCTTCAAGTCCACCTACGGTCGCGTTAACAATTTTCGCGACTTCTCTTCGTCTTCCTCGAGCAAATCTCAGTTCGTTATACTGTCCAGCGTGAGGCCTTCTCGTAGGTTCAAAATTAGTTTCAACATGGCTTCCATTCTCACTTAGAGTTATCCTGGATGCACTGTATGCTTCAATTGCTGTCCGTATAATATCAATATAACGTGGAACGACTATCATGGATGGAAGGTCAAAGTCCATAAGGTATTTGCCACAAATTAGTGTACAACCGTGAGAATTATTAATGATAAAGATGCTTAAAGCCCGATGGTCATCCTGATGGTTGATAAGAGACACTCGCGACTATCATCGACACGCACTGGATACACACGCGCACACACTCACAAACACTTACCGGAAGTGAGACACAAGAACGTGCAAAATCGAGATCGCGAGTAGTCCCGGTCAGCTCGATAAAAAAATGCCAAAAAAAATTCTCATAGTCCAATCCGATAACAGGCGTCCCTACTCTACTGATGCTCAATGAATACTTCGTCGCCGTCGCGAGCGCCTAGATCACGACGCTTGACGTTCCTAAGCGTCGTCAAGCATCCGATGACACACGAGGCAGAGGCAGGATGCACCCCCTGGCAATCATGATGATCCCAACGCCATCGGAAGCGGAACCAGCAATCAGGACTCGCGCTGGTCCACCAGGGGGGGCCGACCGGTATACGAAGCGACAGTCGGCGTCGGATCCCGATTTATCACTGGCACTCACGACGACGCACGGCGGCGACGTAGTCACGAGGTTCACCGGTAGACGATCGATCTTTGACCTTCTTTCCGCACAAAACCCATGAGATTTTACCCTAGCTAGGTGCTACCACCCACTTCTACGATATACCTATGCTCCCTCTGACCCTTTCAACCCCCCACTACGCGATTCAATGTATACCCCTTTAACCGATCCCCTTTCTTCCTTCCCTTCACCCCACTACGTTCACCCCTCAACGTCTCTTCCGGTTCACTCGCGTGCCTTGTTGCTCCCTCGCCTGCACCTTCTCGACTCCGTGGATTCTGCTCTGTTCCTCTTACCCCCACCACAAAGCCCAGTGCACTCCCCACCACCGCGCCAGCATTCCTCGCCCCGCCCTCGCTGCTACTCGGCATCAATTTCTGTCCCCGTTTCGCAAAACCCGCCGGAGTTCCTTATCGATCTCATTTTCTCGGTCTCGCGCCGTCTACAGCCACGGGATTGGATGAACTGACGACGATGACTGGATGATTGCTGGCTCTGAACTTCTTGGCTTGAAGGGTGACCGGTGTTTGAAACTTTCGGACGTACACGATAAATGATCAGGGAAGCCAAGGGGGGTCTGTAGATATCACACACGCGTTATATATGCTAGATCCTGACTGTACATGCGTATGTTATATTACGTTCACAAACACCAGTAACAACGCGCACTAGTCTTTTAGTAGACGGAAACGCGTCTGTTTTAGCGCGTCGTAAGAAACGGCGTCGTGAGTAGCACCGCGACGACGGTGGCGACGACCCCGACCACGACGACGACCAGGACGGCGACGCGTATCTTCTCCCGCTCGATTCGTGCCCTGGTATATACCATCCTCGTGCACCCCTAGTCATAGTCTCTCCTACCACGAGAGCTTCACACTTGCGTCCGTATGCTCAGTCGGTGACCTGAACATCCCTTGCGCGCAGTTCACGCACTCCCCTATCGCGCTTTTCACGTTCCCACTACTTTCTAGGTTATACCCGAGCGCCCTCTCTGTTATCGCTATATCCTCGTAGCCGCTCCCTGGTGTCCTACCACTTCGATGAGAACCGGAAAGAAACAACGTAGACGACTTCGGAAGCTAGCCCACATGGGATATTCCTTTTTCGGTTAGATTCAACCTGGAATGGCTTACGGAGTAGCTCCTGCAGCAGAAATCCTATATCCTCAAACGAGCTTCACGCGACTCTCGTAACGACGCCCGGCATCCCGGCGCACCACATTGCAATCAATGAAGCTACGATTCACCGAGGAACGTCGTGCCGATGGGATTTCTCGTTTAGGCCGAAGGGTCAGAGGGGCGATTCGACACGCCAGACATTGGTAGGGATGACTCACCCTTCCACCACTTCCTACTTCCATTTCTCTACTAACGACTCGTCCAACTCGTACGGACGGTAGTCTCGCGGCTCGATAATGGGAAACGAGAGCGAAAGAATCGATAGACGCCGGTGGCTTCTATGTGCTTCAAATTTAATCGCCCGAAAGTTCGTTGCACGGGATTAGTACGAGTTCGTTTGTAAAGCGAACGGAAACATTCGAAAGCACTCGACTAACGTCAATTGTCGATACACGTATGATAACAGAAATTCGTATTGTCGATAAACCAGATTTCCTCTTTGCCTACCGCAGACAATTATATCAAGAATTAGCACCATTAACAGAGGATAAATAGATTTGGCATGCAGAGTTTTAATCCGTGCAGCGCAAATCTAATATAACGACGGATCGTTGAAAATGCTACCATCTATGAGTCAAAATAGCTATCAATTAATTCGAATAAACTGTACTCCCTAGACAGCACGGGGGAATTCTTCAGTCTATTTATCTTTCAAGACTCGTACCACGGCATTGACGTAAGTAGTGTGCTTGATAATATTATGAAATAATTCATATCAACATTCAAACTATCAATACGCATTTATATAAGTATTTTCTTACTCCGATCTTCGCTGACAATTTATGCTGTCAATGTTATTCAATGTGATACAGTCTGTACACGATCTCAGGAATCTCTAGTCTTATCCAAGTGTCATCTTCAGCTATACTGAAACTGTCCTCAAGGTTAATCAGAAACTATAAATAGCCTGCAGTAATTTTATTCATCCTTATGAGTCTTACAGGGTAAATCCCCGTGACTTTAGTCAACGTTACGTTTATCAGTTTATACGTATCTTCAAAATGTATTCGTGTTACAATGCCTGACATGCCTCCTTAGTAACAAACGGGAATGGAGGGGATGTTGACTATCGTGGGGTTCTACTACAGTCTTACAATCAACTATAACAATAACGTTTAACTTGATCACAGTCACCTCGCCCATCTCTACTTGGTCTGACAATCTATTCTAATTGAGCAACTGGTGCACTCCAGAGTAGAACCAAGCGTCGCGACGCGTGCGTCATGTCATTTGTTTCGAGTTTCATGTCCAATCAATTGTTTGCCGATTTGTCATATGTTAACTGAAACAAAGCAGCAGCTGATTATCACTTCTCGTAGCTACCATACGTACGACCATGGACTCTCCGAGATACCACGAACTTAGTCGAGAGTCGAGACGATAGTCGTGGTCACCACAAATGATACTCACTATCGGAACTACAAGCTTTGCCGAAAGTCGTGGGGCACAAAAGCGTTTACGAAGTTTAAAAATACAGTGAATTGGAACATGTGGTTTCTGACAGTATTCCCTGTGCTCCTATTGGCTATACAGCTTCCAAATATCAAGTCTGAATGGCACGGCGACGCTGGACCCTGGGTTATAGCTACAGAAGGTGAAGTATGGCCGCGTCCGGCAAGAAATTGGACCTACGACGAATTTTACCTCCTGCGATACTCAAATTTTCAGATACTCGTAAGTTCAGCTTGCATAATCCTTTCTACAAATTGTAAATGGACGTTAGACTGATTCACAGACATACGACTTACGTGATAGTTTTGAAGATTGTATAATTTTCTTTTTTCTTTTTCAGTACGATGGATATTGCGATATAACATTGCGCGCTATCAACCGTTATACGCATATTATATTTGCACATACACGTAGTGCTAGGAAAGTGAATAAGAATAAGCCTAAAAAAATTTTTTCTAATGATCCAGCCTTTAAGGGATTTATTAAAACATTAAATATTGATGGTCCAACGTCGGACTGTTCGGATCATCTTCCAACTCTATATGCGGATGAAAGTTGTAAGTATTAACTTCCGGAACGTTGTACTGGAATTATTAGATAAGAGAGCGAAGTCATTGAATATCCATCATTTAGTAACTATGCATTGTTATTGTCCTGAATATCTTTGTGGCCAGTTTCACATTGCTTCTTTCCGTTTATATATGTAAACGTCATTTCACTATCGTATCACCAACGCCATACTTCCTGAGATAATTAGTTCTTGCGAAATATTTTTTAGATGTTTTAAACATTAATAGCACCGGCGACAGCGCTACACTCTCTAGTCTGACTACTTGGGGTATACTCAGAGGATTAGAAACCTTCAGTCAACTCCTAACACCTTCCGGTTCCGGTGCCTACGTGAGTTAAAGAAGTTTTAATTAATCTCTTATTTCAATTAATACACCTTTTTTTCCAGTTAAAAATTCGACGACAAGTTATATCCGACGGCCCACGACTTCCTCATCGTGGCTTACTCCTGGACACGTCGCGACACTATCTACCTCTGGCGGATATCCGCTTAACCTTGGATGCGATGTCTTATAACAAACTGAACGTGCTGCACTGGCACATAGTGGATGATAACAGTTTTCCTTATCAGAGCGAAACTTACCCAAACCTAAGTAAAGAGGGTGCATATCATTCAAGTATGGTTTACAGTATTGCCAATATAAATGAAATAATTCAATATGCACGTCTTCGTGGCATCTGGGTTATTCCTGAGTTCGATACACCTGGTCACACTAGATCCTGGGGCAATGCCTATCCTGAACTGTTGACAACGTGTTATAACTCCACTGGTCAACCAAACGGTCGACTTGGTCCAATCGATCCTACCAAGGACTCTGTGTACAGCTTCATCTCCACTTTGTTCACTGAGGTTGTTCAGGTGTTTCCTGGGAGTTATCTTCATCTTGGAGGCGACGAAGTACCGTTCAGCTGTTGGGCCAGCAACCCTGATATAATAAAGTATATGGATTTACAGAAACTGGGTCGAAACTTTGCTAAACTCGAAGAGCAATATATACATAAGGTTTTAGACATCGTGTCTGCACTTAACACAACAGCTATTGTTTGGCAAGAGGTTAGTAACTGTATAGATATTTACTATAGTCTACTGTACTATATTATACTATAGTATGGTATGAATGTTGAATAATGGATGGGGAACTGATAGAAGTATTTTTCATATAGGTTTTTGATAATGGCGTCAGCTTACCAAATTCAACGATAGTTCATGTATGGACCGGCTCGTCGAAGACGGAATTGTCCAAAATCACTGCTGCCGGACATCCGGTTCTTCTTTCAGCTTGTTGGTATCTGGATCATACTGCCGCAGGTGGGGATTGGAAGAAATTTTATGTCTGTGATCCAACGGACTTTCCTGGTTCCAATACCAGCCGGTTGATGTTGGGTGGAGAAGCCTGTATGTGGGGAGAATTTGTGGACAAGTAATTAAACAATTGGTTTTGACACTATAGACAATATAGTGTAACTATTTATGACACTAGACAAAATTGGTATAGCGTGAGAAGTACGGAACAATTTTCTTTCAGGAATAATATTCATCCGAGGATCTGGCCCAGGGCTAGCGCAGCTGCTGAACGTCTGTGGAGTGAATTTGCAGATGATCTTGATACCGCAGCTAGACGATTGGAGGAACATGCCTGTCGTATGAATCGCCGGGGAATCCCCGCTCAGCCACCAAACGGATCTGGTTTTTGTGTCGTTTAAAAATGCCGCCTTTTTTTTACAACCTGATCTAAACTGTCATAATGTAACGAGTAAAGTAAAAGTGTACGTTAGGTTAGGTTTATTACGAATAAATATTTTTTTCAATTATACTAGATTTATTTGCAATTCATTTACCGTATTGAAAAATGGGAAACTACTTTTAGCTAAAGAAGATTAGAAATACAAAGTAATAACGTAAGAGTACTATCTATCAGTAAAAAAACATTGATATGGTCGGAATGCAGGTCGCTAGTGAAATGAACCAAAAAATAAATATAGATATTTTTAAAAAATAGTAAAAATACATATTGCACCGCATTTTTTTAAAAAATCTCTTAAAAACATTTCAACAATAGGCTTTTTCAATAGTTCTCGAGGAGTTCTATAGTTCCTGATAGGTTTTAACAATAGTTCTGCTACGT
>JASCRG010000528.1:48473-185300 GCA_030264185.1 Cephus rjabovi
CAGGCAGGCATAAGGTGCTGGCTTTTGTCTTAGTAAATCTTATCGAGCTTACACTGTACACTTGAATTTAAGATTACAAAAAAAAAATATTTAGGCAATATCTGATAAGCGGCCTCTTTCTAAGGGTTGCTCTGGGAATCAGTTGTAAGCTGTGGAGCATCTCTGCCCGCCAGGCTACCCGTTCGTGATGATGTTCAGCTCGACTACGACGGGATATGTATTATCGACGGATGCGATGATCACAAAATTCTATTCCCGGACTAGCCGCTACGATTTAGCGCCATGTTTTTGGTATCGCCTAAAACCGTAGCGTTGTGCATCTCCGTACTCATCTCTGCTACTTATTTCTTATTCGTCACCAAATAGACAGTTTTTTCGTAGTTGGGCATTGACGTTTTCTATTTTCTACAGCAGTCATCAACGAGAATTGTGCATAGTGTGGAATATCAGTAAATCTAACTTAACCTTAAAGTTATATCTGTTGATTAAAGGTAAATATTTTTGGTATTCCTATACGCTTATTTGTTATTTCACTTTTTTTCAACTTAAAATTTCATATTGACATTAGAACTTCTGCATCTCAAACTAAATATACTCAATAGCCCGTATTCACGACTCGCTCTTAAAGTCACTAACAGAGTCGCTTGTAGTTAAAAGTCACTAAGAAAAAATTTAAAAGCGTGCTATTAGCACTAAAAGCTAGTTCTGAATACGGGCTAATGTGTACATTGATTTACATTTTCATTAAATTTTTTATAGACAATATGCCCATGGCTTTTATGATATATATTATTAAAAAGTGGATTTATATTATTGATAATAATTGTATTTCTGTTATTAGGTTGCAAATATGGGTGAACGCAAAGGAACAAATTTATATTATCCACCTGACTATGACCCCAAAGTCGGTGGTCTCAATAAATTCCTTGGTACACATGCTCTTCGAGAGCGTGCCCGTAAACTTCATATGGGTATCTTAATCATACGGTTTGAAATGCCATATAATATATGGTGCGATGGCTGTGGAAATCACATAGGAATGGGTGTACGCTATAATGCAGAAAAGAAGAAGGTGGGAATGTATTATAGCACACCTGTTTATCAGTTTCGAATGAAATGTCATCTGTGTGATAATCACTTTGAGATAAAAACTGACCCAGGGGTAAGAAATTGTAATGTGTAACAATGTCTTACATAATTATTTTTAATCATGCACTTTCTTTTAGAATTTAGATTATATTATAGTCAGCGGAGCACGGCGCCAGGAAAATCGTTGGGATCCAAAAGATAATGAACAAGTAGTACCAGAAACAAAAGAAGTTTCTCGTAGATTATATGACGATGCCATGTATAAATTAGAACATTGCATGGATGATACAAAAACAGCTCGATCTCGAGATTCTGCATTGGATAATGCAATTGCACTTAATGATACTCATTGGAGAGATGACTACAGTTCCAACTGTGCATTACGTGCTGCATTTCGGGTAAGGTACTTTGTATGTTTCTCTATCTATTATCACAAAGATATTACAAATTCATCAAACTTCAATATACTTATTCCATATTAATTTTTAGGCTCGAAAGAAAGAGCTTCAAGAGAAAGGAACTTTAGACCAGCAGCTACTAAAAAATTCCAGTTTGAACATTGAATTGGTTAGTGAACATGAAGATGACATAAAGTTAGCTCGCTTGCTTATGCACAGTTCACAAAAAGGTATGTTTTTGGAATAAAAAATTCAGGAATATTTTATTGCTAGAGATACGAACACAAATGTGGCATCAGTTCTATTATCTGTTAATTACATATAATCAAAACATACTTATCTTTTCTAGGAAATAAGAAAGATACGAGATCGCCTTTAAAGAGATTGGTTTCTGTCGCAAAATCAAAGGAAAAGGCGAAGAAAATGGCGGTTACAACATTAAATAGTGGATCTACTAAACAAATTCTAAGATTACCTCTTATACAGGAAGCCTCGAGCTCGAAATCTGATACCACTGTAAATTCGTCATTAGTCAACTATGACCTTTCAACCTCTGATAGTGACTCATAGTAAAACTTTAAACCAAGTTATTCAGCCCAAACGCACCACCCAAATATGGTTTTACCCCATAAGACTCAAATGAGCACATTAACTTCAGGTGGAACGTTTCTACTAAATAACTCTGTATATAAAAATATTCATAATTGTTACCTTTATATTAGTGTATAATAAATATTTAAACAAATCTAATTTTTTCTAAATCAATCTTTTTACTCATTTTGTATTCCAAATTTCTCTATGAGCATTTCTCTTGAGCATAGTAAGCTTTTGAAATAATAATAAATGTAAGAATCAATTTTACAATTTTATTATATATAAATCTTAACTAGCAATTTCTTTAATCATAGATTACATATTAGATTACATATTATTTTTGGCGAAGATACCAAGTATAATATAACTATGATATACAATTTACAACCTAAATCTAATTTAATCATACAATAGATTTACTGATATATTTTTCTGAAAATATTAAAAATCACTATGATATAACATAGACATAAGAATTCCTCGATTTCTCCTAATTACTCATCAACAAGTGGTTGTGGAGCCGCAGGTGGTGGCGAACCATCGGATGTCAACTTCTTCTTAACGACATGAATTTTTTTGTTTGAAAGACTAATAATATAGCAGTGATCATCATATGTTACTGACATTTTGTCAAATTTCTCGTTTGTAGCGAATGCATTAGAATCAATATTGTCAGTTAATGTAATTAAACCCATGATAACATTCGCAATTCTTTCATCGTTCTCTAATTCTCCTCCGGACTATAATATTAAAACGAAAGTCATATATCTGGAGGATAAATAAATACTGAACAACTTACAGTTAGAACAGCACCATCCTCCGTCAATACCAGATAGCCAATTTGATCAGGAATGCGTTCCATCAGCAACATTTTCTGCAAACAAATATATTTTATATATCATGTTATGCATAGTCAGTCCAAGAGTTTTATTTATTTTTTTTGGATAGTCGGAAGCAATGCGAAACTTAGACAATCACATGTAGTTTTCCATAAAATGACGTGAATACGTGGTAAAATAGAAAAATAAAACATATTTAATATAAATCCATGTGCATGCATACTTTACAACAAGCATTTTGAGCAGTGACACGTGCAGTGCGCTCGAGACTTCATTGTTTTTCGTCTGTCAAAAACCACATTGAACTCGCGAACTTTTTATACATTCGATTTTACACGTTAGCCATTGGCAAATTATTAAATTATACAGACCAGATATGATAGAAAAAATGCCTGATTAAGATTTCAGTTTCATAACTTTCGTGTTTTTATCTTAACTTTAACAACTAATCAAAATTTCAAACCTTATCGCTTTGTCAAACTATGAGCAATCGGCATCCCGTGTATTTTACACTTTATCAGTGGTATAAAGTAATGAAAAAAATATAGAAAATCAGTTTCCAATTGTACATACCGAGCAACAAAAATGATACAGTTGAATACAAGTACCTTCAAATTCAAACACCAACACAATTTTCTTAATACGCTGTGGTTACTTACTGCTTTTCACGAAACTGCAACTGATATCCCTTCCTTCCTTTACTTATTGCTGCATCCCCAATGGGGGACGATACTAAAAATATGGCGCTGAATAGCAGCGGCGAGTTCGGAAGTAGATTTTTCTGAGTTTTCTGACCATCGCCCCCGTCGATAATGCGGATTCCGTCGTAGCCGAACTGATCCCGATCACGAACGTAGAACTTGGCGAGAAGAGGCTCATCACTATTTGCCATTGGTTCCCAAAACGACACTTACAACGAGGCAGCTCATCGAATAAGCTTTTTCAATAGTTCTCGATGAGTTCTATAGTTCCTGATAGGTTTTAACAATAGTTCTGCTACGTAACATCGGTAAAATACCTATTAAGGATACTAGTCGCACCATACACTTCAGTGCAGGTATGCATAAGGAGCTGGCTTTCAGTGTTGTTTTCAGGTTGTGCTTCAAACAGTTCCGAAATAGTTCTCTCTGGTACTTAACGTTGGGACCATAGTTCGGCCTGGAACTATTGTTAAATAATGCTGGAAGCTAGCACCGCATCGCTGCACTCCTTAACGCAGGCAGGCATAAGGTGCTGGCTTTTCTCTTAGTAAATCTTGTCGAGCTTACATTGTGCATTCGAATTTAAGATTGCAAACAAAAATATTTAGGCAATATCTGATAAGCGGCCTCGTTCTAAGGGTTGCTCCTGGAAACCAGCGGTAAGTTGCGGAGAACCTTTGCCGGCCAGGCTACACGTTCGTGATCACGTTCAGCTCGGCTATGACGGGATCTGCATTATCGACGGAGGCGATGATCACAAAATCCTTCTCCCGGTCTCGCCGCTCCGATTTAGCGCAATGTTTTTGGTATCGTCTAAAACTGTAGCGTTGTACATCTCCCTACTCATCTCTATCACTTAAAACCGTAGAGTTCTGCATCTCCCTATTCATCTCTGTCAAATGCTTCAAA
The DNA here is from genome assembly GCA_030264185.1 of Cephus rjabovi. NCBI lineage: Eukaryota > Metazoa > Arthropoda > Insecta > Hymenoptera > Cephidae > Cephus > Cephus rjabovi. The sequence goes on from JASCRG010000528.1 coordinate 53,004, forward strand.
TAACTGTACGGACTCTAGACTGTACCTGATGGAAGTGCCATCTGGTGATGAATTTAAACATTATCTATTTAGAATCCATTGGTAACAGAAGGAATTGACAATATAAAAATTACTTTATAAAATTAAACTAACTTGAATACTGACACTGTTATAAGAACACTTGAATATTTTGATAAACTGTTATTAATCAATCCAAACTTTCAGAAACTCATTCAATTCACGCACAAGCTCTTGTACAGTTGAATAAAACATTTTAGTATTCAATCCTCGACGTAACGGGACATTTTCCGATTAAACGTAAAATGAGGGCTGACACTTAATTCACGACACTGAATTCAATAAGAGAAGAATAAAATATAATGATCAAGTGCATAAAAACATAGTCCAATATCATCCTAATTAATATTAATAATAATGCAATTAACGAAGAACTTTCTAACAGCAACAACTCAACAACAATAATCCAAAAACTCATTCAAAAAAGTACTGACGCGAAGTAAATGAATAGAGTTAGAGTTTCATAAGAATGAAGAATTTTTCAAATAAAAATTCGCACCTTCCTGAATTTAAGTTTGCTAAAAACTCTGCGTGGGTTAGCGTAAAAGGCCTTCAGTGCGTTTAACGAATGGTTCTTCCTGCATTTAAATTTGCATACAGAATCATTACCATGCGTCACACCATTCGCACATACGAAGTAGTTTAAATTTCTGCGACTATTGCGTAACATTGTCGAGTTCTCACCATTCCCACAAGTTCACAATTTTACCATACGAAAATAAAGTGTCACCGAACTCTACCCACGGGAAAATAATTTTTCACTCGTAAGAAAATATGAACTATCATGCTTCTTTTATATTCTTATATATACCCATTTATATACGCCATTAAGAAATATATATGACCTCGTCCAATGACTTGAATGGTTCATCCAGTTTGTACGAGCCGGTATATACGAGATAATGGAGATTTTACGGTGTTACGAAGTATAACGTGATAGATCTTGAACACTTGTCCCGTGATGATGCAAATAGGTCAGGTCCAATCCATCACGAAGCAGCTGCCTTGCGCATCTGCACTTACAAAAGTAACAATTGTCGTTGCTACAGAAAGGTGTAAAATTATCATTTAATTATCATTGAATACCATATCATATGAAACTATAATGTCGTGAATTATTTTACCGAACTCATTTAGCCAAACGTATCACAATATGAGTAGCATGAAGACACAAGAAATCATAATCTAAATTTACTGCTGCGTAACCGGCATATCGATATCTATTAAGCAATATTTATAAAATCATTAAATGCAAGACCTTACAGAATTTAAAATTTATATAAATTACTAGTTATATAAATTACTACTATAAGTTACTAATTAAAAAAGTTATAAAGTTACTAATTAAATGTAAATGTTATTTGAAACAAAGTCTATAACACCGTTAACTAGTTTTATTATAACAAAGCTATGTTGAGCTGTATTGATTAATTTTAGTATTAGTTTGTAAGTTTATTTCACGTTTTGAAAACTGGCCCTATGTACAGGTAAACTCGTTTTACCTCTATAGGATATACTACTGTTGTCTATAGCTATATAGACAAACATGTAGTATTATTTGTACTGGTTAAATAAATAAATTATTTAAATTGTATCTTAATTCAGTAACAATATGCATTTACTTATTTCTGTCTATTAAAGCATGCACGTTAAACTTTCCATCACACTGTACATATATAATATATTCATATAATATCAGTCATCGACAAAAATAGTTTCCAATGATTCTCCCACCGTTCAAGTCGCCTGAGTACTTTAATTTCTGTGATATTACCCGCTGATTCCTGATTAAGCAGCATCTTCGCAGTCGGATTAATATGACCTCCTTATCAGAAATGATGACTTTATCGATCTGTGGCCGACAGCTTTTTCCTCCTTTAAGAATTGCTTATGCAAAACCTGGTAGCCTCTTGTATACACTTTCTTCTATCCATTAATCACTCCAAGTTATTGTAATGCATTGCCTCAGTCCCATTTAACGAGTTTATCATATAACCGGTTGTACGATGCAATAACACCTAGAAACGCCGTATGGTTTCAATCAATTGAATAGAACGTCAATTTTATTAATAGGACGAGGACCGTATGATAAATGAAATAATATCAATTAATTTTCATATTTTTATGAAACAAGATAACCCTCTATTCGTTTCGTCGAGGAGCCCTTGAAGTCTATTATTTTAAGGTTATGTTCCACGATGTCTCGCGGTAGGACGAAGGAGATAATATTATAGAGAAACATAATTCTGTCATTGTATATCGAAAAGATTGTATCGCTCACGAATTTAATCAAAATTGCCAATAAATATTTGTCCTCAACTTAGAATATAAATACATTCATATCTGACAGACAGTGTGAAGAGATGATTTTTAAAGTAATAAAAAGAATTAATACATATAAGTATTTGTAAAAATGATTGTCATTCCATAGTAATACTTGCAAGATGTTCATCCGGTATTATTACACGTCATTCTCTTGTTCATCATTGTATCTTCAAACGATCGACATCCGTGCTTATACACTATACTGCATGTATACTGTTTATAATGTAGAACATATGTACTTATATACACACCACCGTTAGCAATTTGTCACTGTATAATCGCTTTCATAAATATAAAAGTCATTCCCGGAGTTTAGGACGATAATAGCGATTGTCACGTCTCTCTTTTGCGAGGTTACGAGGTTATGTTATGTTAAGAATGGTTCGGCTTGAAGTCTTCGTGCGCGACGTTTATTCACGATAAAGATGGACGAATAACGATATGACTTAGAACGTCTTCTTGCGGATGACCTTCGTCACGAAACTGGCACCGGGTTTTAACCAGGTCGCAAGCGTGAGCCAATGTTATACATTTCAGATCGAAATAAAACTATACAGGCCGCAATTCTCACGCGAGCACTGCGACTCACATTTTTCTAGTTGCAGGCTGCGTTCGTTACGGCGGTAAAATTGAAAATTCGAATAACGCTTAACGGAACTTACATTGAATTTGGAATATTTATAAGGTAGTTAACGTCATAATTATTTATGGCTGTATCATATGTTCAAGTGTGGGATTTAGGTGATTATAAGTGTTTTTGAAATTCTCATAGGGAGTATTTTTTATTGTATTTCGAACTCCCCGTAGCTTTTATGCTTATTTTCTCATGCGTTATCAATAATACTTATAAAATTATACTGATTTACTCAAAGTTCCCGATCAATGACTTCGTTCACGTTGTACCAAAAATAAAAAATAATTAATAAATGAATTTTGGATGTGTCCAAATAAAAAGAAAATGTAGCTATCGATTTTACGTCTCAATTTTGAAAGTGATCGATATATCGAACTGATTATATTTTACAGAGAATATATGTGACAAGAAAATAATTCATAGTTCAGTAATCACTTAACAATAAAAATTAAGTGTTATTATTATATTGGTGACGTCAGACACAGGGTGACGGAAGACTGTTAGCATACTCTTATACTGGGGTGATAGGTGGGAGGGTGGGTTATCGGGTGGGGGGTGTGACGGCTCCTGCCGTCAGAGAACAACCGGCAGTCTTTCACGGACAGTCGAGCCGTAAGGTCCTTCGCTGTGGCGATATTTGTCGTCCACGACAACGCCAGTCGTCGCGACGCTCATGAGTGCTGTGTTACTGTAGTTGATACGTCGATTATAGGTAGAAAGTTCACAGATATCACCAGTGGTTAACAAACAGCTTCGAATACGCGAATTCTAGTTAAATCTTCGAGATTTCTACGGGACTCAAGGTACGTTCGTGCACGATTTATTTCTTTATTCAATTCGTATATTATCTACGTATAACGTTCGGATGTATTTTTACATTGACTACGTAAGCCTTGGATTAGACAGTAGACGCTGGACAATGAAGGAGGCACGTAATCATTTTGGTATCTTAAGACGTGATTATGAAAATTATGATTCGAAAATACCTACGGCTATTTCGATCCAATGATGCATAGGCGCGATTGAGTAATTCAGTTTTAGATTAATTTAGAAACGACTCGAGCGTAACAAACCTGGGCTGTTGATAATTTCTTTTTACACTGTTGCTCGGAGTTTTGGATTTTTCCAGTGAGAACGTTTCTTTTTCGAGATTTCATATCGATCGCTCGCGTAACGCGAAAATGGCGTCAGCGAGGAAATGATCGATTCCGCACTGGCAATAGAGGCGAACTGCCATATAGAAATGTCTTCTAGTAAGTAAAGTTTCTTGGAAAATTTGAAATTTTTGCAAGCAGCACTTGAAATTTACTTCGAGTATAAATTAAAGAAGACTTTAATTTATACTCGAAGAAGTCTTCGTTGTTCCTTGTGACATATTTTTGACTGAAATACAATATCTATTGTTTATCACGACGTTGTAACACTGACAGATCCAATTCTATTGAGATGCAAAGGCTGTACAATCCTCCTATTTGCATGCACCTTAGAATCTAAACCGTGCAAGGCATTTGTTTCTATCTTTTTTTGCATGCTATGTCTACGAAACAGAAATCTGACAATAAGCTCTCAGGAGTATAAAAATAGGACGTGGTTGCGTAAAATGTCGGCTAGCATAGAGTGACGGTATGAATTTTCATGCGCTCTCCTTGTATGCGTACGTAAAGAGACAGTAGGCAGGCGAGAAAATAAAAAAAAATACAAGGTATGGCGTTGAGTGTTTAAGATCGAGGTAAAAATAAACGTAGGTAATAATCGAGATTTCTAAAATTCAAATAAACCGCCGATTATCAACTACGTGACTTGTTCTGATTATAACTATTAGTATCATCGATACGATTAATACCCAATTGATTTAAGGTTCAGTAACAAGATGGCGACTTAAAGTAAAATGTCAAAATTTTTCAAATACAGCATTCAGCTATTTCACGTACCTGCTCACTTTTTTTTTGGTATCACGTAACTTTCCAAAACGCTCAATTTATAAATAAAAAAATATATTGAGCAACGACGAATGCGTTTCTCCATACGAACCAATCTGGAAGTCAGCCAGGAAGTCGCGCTGCATCTTTTGTCGATGTTAAAAATAAAGAAAGACCATAACCATGATTTTTCATCTTTTTAAAATGTATTTTCGTAACCGGCCCGACGCCGAGCGTCGAACTCTGTTTGCATAGGCTTCGGACGAGTTTGATAATTCGCAGAACGTCCGTCGTTGGCAATGCGATTAGATAAAAGCATTTTGCGCAATCTTATACCTAAGGAGTTGCGGCTTTTTAGGTTAGAAACGTAATCTTACGATTCTCAATAATATTTCATGATACAAGACATTTCGATTAATCTTGAAAGCAATGAATTTATCTATGTATGAAACGTCACAGGATATATATATATATATATATATACACATGTATATAATCAAATTCACTATACTCCTGTAGCTTAAATCTAAATCTATATAAATGATAAACAAAGTCTGCTAAAAATAGTCTAAACTTCAACCGAGGTTCAACCGAGGTCAGAATCTCCACGTGCACTGATACCTTTTTTTTTTAAAGCCTTTTTACATTTTTAATATACTACTTTCTTTCCAGGCTTATAAAAGCGTCATTTCTTTTAGTATATCTTTAGTAACAATAATATTAGCTAATATTAACTGACGATCGTGGAGCAAATAATTTTGAGTTTTCCATGATAACAGTACACTCGGCAGAAGTCTATTGAGAAAGTTGAGATCTGAAACAAACGGCAAGCGTACTCGACTAATTGAGCTAATTATATTTGTTAAGCACTGTTGTAAGCATCGATTCACGTGATGTGCTGTTGTATAGGTTAACGGTTATAACGCAGTTGTCACGACCATTGCGGCAGATGCCAGTCGCGTAAACTTCGAGAGAAGCACAAGTGGAAAATTTGAAATTATCATTAAAATACAATCGCAAGATTTGGGGGTTAGGTAAAAATTTTTTATTGTAGTCAAAAATTTACGAGTCTGCATTACCTTTGGAGAAAAGAAACTTGTCAATATATTATATTAGCCTAATCGATAATTGATTTTGTTTGATCGTACCAAATGTATTATAGACTCATTAGAATTGCACGTGATAGCTCTTATCGTAGGAGTCGATAATACGTTTTGTCACATTTTGAATTTTTTATTGTAAAAAATTGCCACTCGTAACAATTTGTATTTATTGATATTATTTTTAAATTTATTTTTTTTTTTTCAAAAAATATTTTTCAGTCTCCCATACGTGTGTTTAATCATTAATGGACTTTGTAAGATGCTCGGTATCCACATACGACAAAATTTATTAGGTAAATTAACACGTGGATTAGGATTTAATCCGTTTTTGATTAACTGGCAATTATTTTTTTTTAAATTACTGTCGAATCAAATGACGTTCATAATTGTTTATCACTTGTCAGTCCATTATCTACAATGCTTACGGTATACTCAAATTCTATTTCTGTCGATGACTGATTACCTTTTTCTTTCTTATTTTATTTATTACATATTTATGCGCTTTATTTATACTTGCTGAGTCGATGCACTTGTGCACAGGTCGGAAGTATACGAATCGAAGTACGAATTTCTCTTGAATTACATTAAATCGAAAATTCTTGTACAACATGAAGCAACGCGTATACAAATATTGATTTAATCAAAGCATGGAACCTTGTATGGTTGATATTTGGAATAAATTTTTTTCTTTAATTCATCTGTTCCTTGTAAGAGGATTTATTTAATCGTTTTGTCTCACATACATTTACTTAACGGGAATGTACTGTCTATTATCATGAAAAATCAACATATATCTTGTTATCAGCTCGAATCAAGGCTAAAGATAACACCTTGCTGGTATAAGTAGCCGGTGGAAGATAGCAGCTTTGCTTGGAATTTATTATTGCATCGTGCCGTGGATAAAGGACTATTAGAAAATCAGAGGATCTCGTACGAAAATTTTGAAACTATAATTTTTTTTTGCATGTTAGGTTACTGTAAATACAATAGAGTTTGGTATACTGTATTTTGAGAACAATGGTATCCATTCATGCTGGAACAGTATGATTAGCAAAAATGCATGGCGATGGGGGAAACGCGTCAGACAATTTGCGGCTCTTGAGGTTAGAATTGGAACAAAAATAGGATTTTTTTTTTCTAGGATTTTTATTAGTCTTAAAATCTTGATCGCTCTTACGCATAAGAGGAATGGAGTAAAACAGTGAATTTTTTTTCTTATGAATATCTCGAATTTTTAATTTTATAATTTACACTGAGATAATTCAGATTTTTTTTGCTTCTCCTGTATCTTATTTTTTGTAACTGCGCAATGTCTGTGTAAAATATTATTTATTTTTTTCAGGGCACAACGTAACTCGTTATCTGGCGAGAAAGTAAAATTTGTATGCAGAATGAGATGAGATTAAAAAGTGACGCAACGGAAGCTGTAAGAGTGTACAGAGACCTGACTAAGAGGCGCGACGTGATATCATACATCTAATCAGGGAAAAATTTATAAATAAACATGTCAGGATCAAGACGATCCAGCATAACGATCTACGATTATCCAGAACATTTGAATCCGTTCAAAGACGATAATACAAATGTAGAACTTCGAGGAAACGGCGAGAGCAAGTTCGGAAAAGAAGGAAAGAACAAATTTTGGACTTTTGGTCGTAGCAGGAAGAAGAGGTCTCACAGTTTCTCTATTAAATCAACATGGTCAGTATTATTATTTACTCTTGATTTTTAATCTTGATTGCGGATCTTGATTGCTTAATGATTTGCATGTAATCACAATACAGGAATGTCCTTCATCAGAGATGCCATTCCCACATCAGATTCTAGGTTATGACTCCCATATGTAACTACCGTACAAAAATCCAGTATATCACACGAAACGCCTTGTAAAAGAAAACTGTATAACGATTAAACAATGATCCATTTAAAAATATTAATTCAAATTTGAATCCTGTCGAGCTATATGGAAATATTGCATAACCTCCAAAAAATATCTGCACTCTGGCTTCATCCACGAGCAGTTACGATTATTTGCGAATAATCGTTGATTACGGTAATCAAACTAGTGCATCTCGAAGCTGTATATTCTCTCGACTTGTAATTTTCCGTATTTGTCGTGATAATTATTTTTCGAAGCGCGCTAGACGTCGATGTTATATCGTAAGTAGAGAAGTGGCGTGAAAAAAATAAGAAAATAAATACTGTACCTAATAACAAGGATAAAGATGCTCGGCCTAGCAATTTATAAATTCTCTTATTAACTCATTCGATTCGTGGAAGGAGTTTCAAGTGCAAAATAATACGCAATCAAATGAAACACGATACTCAACGTAAATCCAAGCGTATGTATCCGCTCGTTCGAATTACAGAGGGCGCTCGTTACTTACCGACGAAGCTAACCTCAAATTCCGAAGTGACAGCTAACTCTAAAAATACGAGCGACAGTGATTCTACGTACTAGAAGAATAACCAAATACCTTAATTTGTAGCTTTCCAGTCCCATAATACTGTAAACACACATAACAAACTTGATAACCGTAATTTTGTGATATTACAAACCGCAGTGAAGTAAAAGTTATCGTCATACGTGTAGGTATCGTCCTCCGACACAGGACAGACTTGCTTTTATCGCTATGAACGAGATGAACGGCTATTACGCCTTATATTGCATGAAAGGAAGTTATTTTTGACATTGAGAGCAGCCCGGACGATTAAGCTTGAGAAATCCCGGTGCGTCGTACCTCCTAGCGTGACTTTCATTGCCAGACTGACTGCGACAACATTCGAAAAGAAGTCATGGCGCAAACTTATACTTTCGTAGAGTCTACCTTGGAAATAATGAAAGTTCCATGTGCGCGATGAAGATCAGGATGAATTTTGACGATTCCAAGAGACTCGCGTCACGTGTAAATTATATTGGGCGTTAGTGAGTAAACAAGAATACTTGAGTAATGCTATTACGTCATCTCTTTGATTTATGTATTTCCATAGTCGTAAGTAGTGTATATATATATACATATATGCACGCCTTAAAGATCACTGATCTCTCATACCTTTTACAATCTTGACTTCCTTTGATATGCTGGTTTCTAGTTGCCATTCTTCGTTGGTAAAACGTAACAGAACCTCTTGCGATTTGTGTGGCAAATATAACAGAGGTTTATGGGTATGGTAGATGTGTTGTATGGAGGAATTTTATATTTATTTGAGATGTTTTGTTTTAATTACTGGATTTGTGTATTTATGTATTTTGGACTTTTTTTCTCTGTCGTGGTCTTTTCTTTCCTTTGTGATTTATCGGTAAATGTTATTTGGATCTGTAAAGATTTCTTATGATGACGTCATCGGATAAAACGGACAAAGTGCAAAGTTACTTGGTGCTTGTTTTCATTGAGCGTCATTCGCGCTGCACCGTTGGTTATTGAGTGGCTGACACTCGTTATTTTTTTTTCGAAATTATTAAAGTATGCTGTTATAATTTGCTATATGCTCCGGCTATATTAATTTTATTTTAATTCAATTTGTCACTCAGGTATTTGTTCTTTAAAGGAATTTCGTAATATCTTATGAAATTTTTATATATTTATTTTGTGCAGGAATGGAATTTTTGGAAAGCGCAAAGACACACCCGAACCTGCAGAAAGACGGACGACGATAACTACAGGTTTGTCTTTTTCGTTTTTGACTTTGACAAATTTGGTTTCCATACAAAAACGCTGAATGAAACAGTAAAACGTATAAAGAACTATGATCGATTACCGACGAAGTCATGGAAGAGGTTTATTAATATTTAAGCAAGAATAAAATTACAAAATCTCTTTTATCCTTCCGTATTTCAGTTTCGTCGACTTATCAGAAAGCTGCGTTTAATGAGAGACCCGTGGCGCCACCTAGAATATCACGGGACCAGCAGGAGTTCGATGAAGCATTAGGTACTCTTACCAGAAGAAGGAAATACACTTTCGACGAAAGTTCAAGATACGGTTCAAATTTGACTGTAAATGGCGACCCAGCACGTATATATGACGGCAGTCCTCAGGATACAACGGCGTCCATTATGGGTGACCTTACCCCCAAACCTCCAGCTCGAAGGTCATTCCAGTTCCTCATTTTATCCAATTACTAACTCCACTTATACGTATATGACATACGTTTATAGTGGTAATTGCCATTTGACTTGCATATCTCATTTAACTTGACTGTATATATTTCAACAGATTTGGACAAGTTAGTCCCAGGCCAAAGGAAAAGATACCCCCGTTAAATTTTGACGATAAGGATCCCAAAGGAAATGAAAATATTGAGGATGATAGGGAGCCAGATCAAACACCCGTTCCACCAAAGTAAGAATGTATCAGATATATATATTTTTTTAAAATCTGTAATGATTAGATATACTTGTAATAATTCGTCTATAATCAAATCTTTCTAGGAGATTTGGTCAGAGATTATCACAGAGATTAATTGTGTCTAATCACGAGCCAGAAGAAGAAAGTTTCCTGAGGAATGAAAAATCATCCGATCTTTCTCTACGAGATGAGAATGAGAATGTTCCAGAGGATTATGCCTTCAGAAGGTGTAGTCGGGATGCTGTACGAAGATCGAACTTGTCAATCAATAGTTGCGTGTCTATTGGCAGCACAGCTAGTGCATTTGGACGTAAAAAACGACGAGCTCCACAACCACCTCGATCTAGAGATGAGGTTGAGATTACTAAGGTCAGCTGGATATCAATTGTTAATTTTAATGCAGATCGTTATCATGGGAGGCTCATTAACATTTATTAATTTACAGGATAAGGAAATGCCACTGTCGGTAGGATCAAATGATACAGCGAAGGTCGTGTTGAGGATATCCGAGCCCATTGACATCAGTCATGTCACGGAGAACATTGAAGAGATGACAAAGAAGAGTCAGGTAATTGATGAAACTTCAGAATCACTTCCGGAATCTGAAAAGCAATCGGACGTGAGCATAAAGGTGTCACCAGCAGAGGATACTCAGGAGGAATTAAAGGAAGAGTCCTTGGACAAGTCAATGAATGAGGATTCGGTGGATCCTGAGAGAATGGAAATTCCAGTGGATGAGATAGAGATAAGAAGAGACGTCGAGGAGAAGCTTGAAATCGTGAAAAGTGTAGAAAGCATTTCGGATGATGATGACGTCTGTTTTAGGAAGAAAGGATCCTCCGGGACGTTGTCAAGGAGTGACAGCTTCTCCGTGAAGGAAGAGATAGAGAAAATTGAGAAGCAGATAAAAGCACTCGAAGCTAAGAATGATGAACGTAGGAATTCTGAGAACGATGTAATCGCGACCGCGAGACTTTCGATTCAGGCAAATAGACGAAGCTTCTTTAAGAATATGGTGGACGAACCGCATAATGGGGTTAAAATTGAATTTAAGGAATTACCAAGAGCACAACAAGATATTAGTATTGTTCGCTTAACGGAACCTCCTGTTCCTGTTGACGCGCCAAGAGAACCGGTCAAAATTGTTGAGCTACATATCTCGGAACCGATTAGACAAAAACCGGAAATTGTCGGCGAAGGTGACGTTAATCCTCTGCCAAAGCCTCAAAGAAGACACAGCGCCTTGGATAATTTGAATAACGAGCAGTCAAAGGCGATTAATAATTCCAGAAGGTCAGTTGAACCGGAGGAAATGACGTCAGGACAGAAAGGCAATTCCTTGTGAATGACATCCGTTTCGTATGTCGGTGCTGTTTTATAGAAAAGCGAAACACTAAGATTTGGCCATTTTTTTATGCACTATCGGCAACTTTAACTAATGGAGCATAATTGACGAGCATTGCTTTTGGTTCTTTTGTGCAATAGTAATGCTTTGTAAATTTTATCATCGATCAGAGACCTTGATGATTGTAGATGACGTGCCTTTGATGCTGGTTGCGTTATTTTTAGGAATAATATTATTGTATAATTAGAATTTTCATTATTTATTGATACGAAATAAAAATGAGGTAAACCGAAGAAAAAGGAGATAAACCGTTTCATTTTTCAATTAAATTTTTTTATCATCTCGAGCAGCAAGTACCTATAGTTAAAGAGAATATAGAGCCCTCAATCCGATTGCCATGAAATTATTATATACAGTAGATTTAAAGTTACAATTTTCAAAAACTGATTTTCTTATTATCAAGCTGACTAGGGCATGAGTTCTATACTCGTAGAACGTATGACCGTCACCCTACGATTTATTTTTACAATTAGGTCACAGCTGTTTGTATAATTCAGTCACACGTGTTTCGGTTAATGTGCTCGAAGCTAATTTACTTAGCTGATTTACACAGCGTCTTGGCTGGAATTATAAATGAAATATTAGATTACAGTACAGCGTGTAAAAAATGCCTGCAGACTATTTGGAAGGTAAGGAGACAGAAATGTTAATTAGAAATTGCATAAGATTGCTAGAAAATTTGTAATATCAATATCAACAATTGTTTTAAAATTGAAATCGAATGCCATAAAAATTCAAGTTCTTTGATCTGAGTACAAAGATTTATTTCTTAACTTTAGTTTTTTGAGTTAATCGTAAAGTTGCTCAATCTATACGTTGAACCAATTTGCTTGTGCATTAAACGTTTCTTGTCGTTGTAGTCAATTGAATTATCTTGGTTGATATAGTACACAGTACAATGAACGTAGAGACAAATGTTAATCCAAGTCACTTATTGTCAATTGAGCGTGCGCGCTGATGACATAGAAACGCACAACTGATCCGTCACGAAATGATGTCGTAAACAATTTCTTTGACTTTAATAGAATCAAAGAAGAATATGCAGAACTGATTGAGCTCAAAGGACAATAAATGTTATCAAGTGAAAGAATAGAATCGCGTTCTCAAAACGGTAACGTTTCTTTATTCAAGATTATTATAAACACAATAATCACTAGAGAAAATATCCTGAAATCATGAAAAATTAAATACTATCAATGGAAAATGACTCATGCTGTAAGAAATACTTAGAGACATACCAATGATATTGCTAAAATGACAAATAGGGGTTTTAAACGTTCTCGTACTGCCTGAGAGTTTTTACACAATTTTTTTTACACGTATACACAACTTATCTTTATTCGTTGCGTCAATTAAACAATACACTGTTGTTATGTAAAAATAAACATTACAAAAGTTCAATTGGTAACAAATTATATTCTGCAATGTTCGAATGGAAAATTCTGAAATTATAAAAAAATATGCACTACGCAGTATTGCGAAGGAGAAAAATATATTCATAATTTACATAGATCTATGTAAGTTTCTGTATTTGTCGTTTTTTGTATTTTATAAAACGATTTAGATTTGCGTTAACGGTCGACACAACAAATGCATTATCGCCCAGATCCTTTTTTTGTTGTCGTATCTGTTGGAACAAAAAGCGAAATGTAGGCCCCACTCAATCCATAAAACGGAATTAAGATCGTAGCTCAAGGATTTAATAATGGCAAGACTACCTTTGTATTTACAAGAGGAACAAGAGTCTGAAGTTTTTCTGTCAAATTAATTTCTGCAGCTAATATATTAGTTTCATCCTCTGCATAAATATCCATTATTGCATCTAAAGATTCAGCTATGACCCACAATTCAGCTTCTCGTGTACAGGAATCTAGTAAGAAGGCAGTAACGTGCTGCAAACCAGATTCGATAAATTAACTTTTGATTTGCTTTATTGATAAATGATAATTCAATACTAACCTTAACTAATTCACGACTCTCAGGAGCTGCCGACTCGCTGAGGATCAAGGCGAGGTTCCCGACGATCCTAATTAAGTTAACTTTAACGTTTGCATTAGAACATTGACGTTCACCATTTAACATTGGTTGAATGTCTGCAAGAGTTAGTTGATTGAAATTTGTAGCTCTAGCTTCGACTAGCTTTTGTAGAGCAGCACGCATTGCTGAAGTTGCTGATTCCAAAAGCTCAATATCATTTGGATCTGCTGTTTTGAAAACAAGTGTTCCAATTTCAAGCCACATCCTGTGTGCACAATTTTAACAATTAAATTACAATTAGAAAGTAGAACAGAGATCACAGTGTATAGGTTCATGGCTTATTACCTGTATAAGTTTTCAACACCTCCTAGTCCCTCGATGTCAAGATTAGATAATAAATTGTTCAAACATAAAAAGGCTCTGCATCGTAAAGTATGTGTTTGTAATAAAACAGTCTTGCTATCTGGATTTTCATTTAATATTTGATTAACGTTTTCTGGTAGTGGAATTGTTTTATCCCATACTTTCTTTATTAAATTACTGCCAGTTACGATTTCTAATACTTCTACTGGTAAGCTTGAACCTATTCCAATTGATTTATCATTTGCTATGTCCTCCTCCATATATTCAACATCCTCTTCGACTGGATCAGAATCTTCAAGATCTGAATCGACTTCCGTATCTGGATCTTCTGAACACAAATTTGCTAGAATTTCAAGCGCTTGTTGTAGAGCTGCCAATATTTTTCTAGTGTCTTGTAACTTTTTCTCTGTTGTGCGAGATACAGCATTTTTGTCCAACGGTAAGGCTGAAGTTAAATTGTTTAATAGAGTTCTATGATCGGTAGCCAAAACTTCAGATATCATTGTTGCTACTTTACAAACCACTCGATAGGTATTATTCTCTGTTGAAAATGAATTGCTTACATTCATAAGTATACCACCTGCCAAAGTTCTCAACAGCATTGTTTCAGAAGATGGGTCTTCTTTATTGCACTGCAAATCCATCAGACTCATTAATGATATCTCATGCTGTTTAAGTTCTGTAATGGCAGCTGGATTATCTTCCGATAGAGTCAATATACACTGAGCAGCAGCTACACTGGTGCCTAGCCCATAGACTGGTACGTTTAGAAACTTTATTAAGATAGACATGAGATTTTCCTCATTTGAATACTTTATTGCACATTCGTCATTCTCGCATAATGCCCATAGCAGTGTCACAGCTTCAATCAGAGTTTCTTTTTCATCGTCTATTCTATTATTTTCTTTGGCAGAATCTATGAGTTTTGGATGCCAGTCAGAGTAATGCTGTAGAAGGAAAAAACATATTAAATCCTTTCAAAATGTTTTAGTCCTGTAATAAAAATTGATATGCAACAGATTATATACAAATTTTCTGTACTTTTCTTACCCTTTTTAGCAAAGTACTTAAAGGAGTCATAATATCTTGTTTCAATAATTGTTGATATGCTTCGTCCCCACCATTTTCAGCGATTCGTCGCAATGCACTTGCACTAGCACCACGCACTGGTTTTCCAGGATCTACCAATAAAGGACCTATTATTTTTCCGATATTATCATTTGCAATTTTCATAGCCATCGATGCATCGCAACACATTGATTCTAGTGTTTGGAGACCTGATAACTTTTCTTCAACGCTAGGTGACTGTAACTGGAATAAGAAATTAAATTGCCCTATATATATATCACATAAATCATACAACATATTTATTAATATTATTTTATTTTTACTGAAAATCCGAGTGCAAACAGTTAAATCAGTACAATGTGAAATATCAAATTTTCATCTAATAGTCTAAACTTCAATCCACGTGTGTTGGTTCAGAAAATGTGATTCTTAGTACATAACCTACAAGAATGTATTTACTATTGTTTCAATAATTTTAAACAATGCAAACACAATTACTTTTCATACAATTCACGAGGAATGTTATGAATTATAGTAAGATTAATATTAAATAAAATTATTTAATAACATTTTCATACAAATACGCACTTGCTCATAAACTCTATTTAAAGCACTATCCTTATCTTCATCTAAGAAAGCTTCTTCTTCTTCTTCTTCAAGAGTTTTGATGCTGGGCATCCCAGTAGGATTTTCCTTATGCGGCTTACGCCTTTCTCTTTTTTGTTTACCCATATTTATGAAATATTTGACAACTTGGTATAACTCTCTAAGCACGTTCACATAACCATAATGCTACCAGCCGAGCACTTCTGCCATCTTGAAACGTTACGAGGCAGCACCACGTGCATACGATTTGTTTTCAACTACGTGAAGCAATTTATTACTATAATATATCATACATTTCATTATAAACGTATCCATCAATAAACAAATAGACAATATTAATATCAGTATATTTATAACAGTGAACTATCTGCGAGTGATGTACGTAATAATAAATTATATTTAAAAATATTTGCGTCGACCCAAGTAGTCGCGGACGTTCAACTAATCCTTGATCCTCTGCAAGTTCGTATAAGTTCGGTATTGTTTGTGATCAGCAGCTGTTAAAGGATGCATAAGCAAAAAAATGTATGTTTTTTCACAATTTTGTTATAAATAGTAGACAAATAAGTAATTTGCCGCATTAGAATGTATCAGGTACAAGAGATTTGATGTTTCGAAAGTGAACCGTACTATGGCAATAATCATATACGGGTTAATCATACGCCAAAAACCGTTGTATCAGAATCGTTGATACATTAATTATTTGGTTTTGTACGGTCTTTTTTCTTAAATAGGAGAATTTAATTAATAATTATGCTCTTGTCACCTACCAACGATATTTATTTCGACAGTCTCAAGGTATCACGTAACGTGAAAATGTAGCTTCGTCAGGTATGCATAACAAGTTGACTTATAACGAGACGAAGTGATTTACGTTAAATGAACAAAATGTTAAATATTCTTCAAATTCTCTACTAACAACTTCAAAAGTAATGTCAAAGCTTAAAAGAATTTCATATCAAAAGTAGCATTAGCAAGAGTACGTTGTCAAAACGTTTGATCGTTGCAATATTCAAAATGGCCCCCTGAATGTCAGTAATTTCTAAATTAATTAAATCTTTACGTTAACACTCAATTCACCTAATACATTACCAACACCAACCCTTCCGTTCATAAAGCATCTTTCCTGATTAGTCAACATGAAAAATTAACCTAAAAATAGTAAATCCTTACCTGACCCACCAGCTCAAAACACAAAAAATACAGACATTATCCATCTTAAGTAATAGACATGAATGGTAAAAAAATCTGAATGTAATATTAAAAAAAACAACTAACAATTACTTCCTCTGTCCAACAGACACACAAGTGGAGCAGTGGAAAAAGTGCATACTGATCAGCCAACAGACAACGACGACGACGATGAAGTGAGCGGAGCAGGAGTCACCCTGTATCCAGCCACCCCCGCCGACTGATAGCAGGTTGGTTGCGAAGGGCAGATGGGTTCTTCTCTAGTAACGGCAGTAGCGATGCGCGTGCTCACTCGGTACCAGAGGTTCTCAAACAAACGACTAAAACCACCACCAGCAGAGGGACGGTAAGGTACGACCGTTCGCCGAGGCACTTGTCGCGCGTCTTCCGAGCGCGTCGCATGCGACGTCGCGATTTCATTTTCGTGACGCCGTCGTCACAGTCGCGCGACACCTCGTAGCCGCGGTCACCACGTGCTCCTCGACGTCGCGTATCGTCCTCGAGTCAGTGCTTTATCCGTGAACTTTAAACTTTAAATTGGACCCCGAAGTGTCTTCGTTACGTCCGCGAGAAATGTTGTCGGACGGTTCTTGATAATTTCTAGATCAGTGGGTGACAAAAGTGCTATGTCCAGGAGGAAGCAGGCGAAGCCTAGATCTCTAAGAAGTGAGTTAAATAATTATAGTGAACACGATTATGCTTGTTCTGAATATCCTACACAGACCTTGATCTGTGCTTGTTCTGAATATCCCACACAGACCTTGGTCTTTGAAGATTTTAAGTTTTCCCGCTTACAGTTTCCACGTGCTTCTCTGGATCCGTCAACCAAAGTAACTCGCAGTAGATCCCTATATCATTGTCGCTACAGAGGTAGGAGTAGATTTACATAAAGATATTATTTTCATTAATTAAAATTTATAATTAAATCAACTCCATGCGAATTGGCATATAAAAACCAAGCGTACAAAATTTTCATTTATATTTCAATTTTAAATAACTGATCCACAGATACACGTTCCATCCGCTTGCATGACTACAAACTCATAATCAAAAAAACAAGAAGGATGTCAATTCCTGATATAAAAACGGACATTGATACTATTCTAATCATGGCACACTCCAGAAACACCTAAACGTCAACTGAATGAACAACGTAAACAGATTTACGGCTGCTTATAAAAGTCACGTGAGATGGGAGTATTGCAAAAGAATGAGAGGCTGAATTGTATTATCGCAAATGAGAAGAAGACGGATTCACATACATACATTCCATCAGCAAGGATAAGCGCGTGTGTCCAGCATCTAATGCAAAGTAATGTAGAGTCACAAAGCTGACTAGAAATGGCAGTGAAGTTTGTATTGGTAGTCGTTGGATTGGGCTGGTCGGGCTCGGAGGGACAGGAGGGCGTTAGGCAGGGGGGGGTGGTTCGGGGTTGTACGTTTGGGGTGGCCTCGACTCTCTGGTTGAAAGCGTAGGCGCAGCTGGATCGGTAGTAGGGGGCTGGAGGGAGGGAGAGGACGGAGTCAGTAGTCAGCCAGGATGGAATTAGGTGGAAGCCCGCGGGACTCTAGCTTTTCCCGTGGGATTCCCCGGGCTCTGTAATCACCAGTTCTCCTATCCTATCCAATTCTGGTCGCACTCCTCTGTGTTACTGCGTACCCGTCGCTCCTCGCCATATTATATGTACAGCGAATACTAGCCCGCCGATGTATTTCGCAGAAATTGAGGTGGTAAAGCACCGTGCGCAACGACCGAGTCAGATGAAGCCAGCGTTAATTTCCTGCGAAAGAATCGTCGTTTTTGTTTTCCCCATCTTTTTCTGGCTCGAGACCAATCCATTTTTTGAAATGGGATTTTCCGTGCTAATTTTTTTTTTTTTTCATTGTTTTGACTTATTTTCATTTGATTATCTTGACAGATTAGGGTACGCACTTGGGTGGGGGATTTGATCGAGCTTGAATCGTTATATGGTTTTGCGGCTATGGGATTTTTTGGTTTTAACGGATTATACATTTTGGGTTTGTTATCTTTGTACTGTTTTTTTTTTACTTTAGCATTTTTTTAAAAGCTGTCTCTCGACTACTGATTGCCATGTCAATTGGGGTGCTTTAGTCGGCCGATAATGGCGAATGAGAAAATCGTACGCATCCCTGATTCCACGCCAAATCGAATAGAACGCGAAAGCTTGATACGGCGCACGCTGTGTTATAGGGTTTGCTAATTAATGTACGATAATGAACCGACGCGGAACCCAAACCTATATTAATAGATTCAAATCGCAATCTCTGCCATAGTGCTTGCCTCCGAACAGGTACCAATGATCACGCGCATCGTTTGGCCCACGTTCGCTTAACCGCGATACCTAACCTCCAACTCCATTTCGATCCGGCTGATAACGTTAAAACGCATTTGAAATTGTGCGCATTGTGAATATAAATTCGATTTATTGATTTGCTATCGCGCATAGACAGTGCAGGTGTATACAAAATTGAGAAAAGTTTTGACAAAAATTTTATACATATTCATGTTATCTCAATTCTTCTTCTTCTTGTTTATTGTGGCTTTATGCCCTCATAAAGGGCCAAGTGCCAATTATACATACCGATTTATGATTACGAGTGATATCATTTTAGGGGACTATTTATATTTTTAAAAAAGATTGTCTTTTGGCTTATCTCTGTATGACTGGGCACACGCATTTATATATTATTGATATATTGTATATATAGTATACACACTATATATGATGTAATTTAACCAACGACTTTTTTTAATTGATATTTTATTTTTAGTTGTCATTGAGGAAACACACTTGCGCCGCTTGAAAATTTACACGCTGCACTGTACACGGGAAACCTGCCCGGCCGAAATCAGTGTACATTAAGCCGGAACGCGAGAGCCGTGATTGTAATTTGTGCGTGCGGCGTAAATGCATAATTATTATTCTGGAATTAATTTATGTTCACGGCAATTAATAACGACTGCTGTCGAGATTTGCCGAGTGGGGCGAAAAGCAGCGGGTTATCGGGAACACAGTGTGCATACGCTGCCCGTGTGCTTCTCGCATTTTCAAATATTTACCCGCTAGATGGCGACGTGATCAGTGATTTTCGAAGGTCAAGCGTTCAATGGTTAATCGAGTATTATATTTTTGCATAAGTTGAAACATCTTTTTTTATGCAATTCTTCTATTTTCAAGAGTAACGAATTATACGGACAGTAACAAGTAAAGCCAATCACTCGATTAATAGCTTTGAAAAATTATATTCAGTAATGAGAAAATGAAACGTATTGAAAAGTAAGGTCTTATAATTTTTTGTTTGAACGTCCAATGAAGTCGTTAATGAGATGTAGATTAGAAATAATGTAATTTTAAATTGTCATACCGTAATTTGTCCGATAGTCGAAAGTTGTATTTTGAAAAATATTTTTTATCGATATGAAGCGCGCCGTGCGAACTGTCACTGTATATAGAATTTTGAGAAGAAGCTTTAGTAAGGGCTTGGTTTAAATGAACTGTGTGAGCTTTAGGTGGAGGCAAGTCATGTTGGATGCAGGGTTCGACTTAAGCTCTTAATCTCGCGCGTTCTAAAATTCCGAGCCTCTTCTAGTTTTTTGTCCTGACAGGACCTAAACCCACTTCGCTGGTAAATTTGATCCTTATAATATTGCCGTCAGCTTGGATTAAAGTGTCTCCGTTCGCGTTTAAACGAGAATACATGCGTTTCCACTTCTCCCGGATCCAGCATCCCCGAGATGAAGTGGATTTCGAATTTCTTTAATTCTCAAGCGATCACCGCGCGACTTTGTACGACTACGATTAGAGGTTGAAGTAAAATTTATTAAAATTTGAATCTCACTGATCGATGGATTTCAAAATCCTCATCCTCGAAATACAATATTTATAGACGCGCGTGGATAGATAGCTGGAGGTACTTGTGAATTATCGATTGTTAGTAATATTTTTGAAAATGTTAGATTTTTGGTCAAAAAGCCTATTTAAGTTTTTTTTTTTCATTTTTGAATACTCGTTACTCTTGTGAATGGTACGAGGTATTTTGCACGTTAATGATATTATTGTCTTTCGGGATGATCTTGATGTTAATATATTGATGTAATGCGCATGCGCACTAGTTGACGAAGGTGCATTTGTTCGACTGTGTTCTACGATATCTCTGCGTGCTGGAGAATCTGCTGGTGGTGGAAAACCGGAGGGAGGCTGGATCCCACGGGAGTCTGACTCCGCGTCAGAGCTACCCTGGGTTCATTCCCTAGGGACTTTTGAGTTCTCTCCGCTTCCACTTCCACTTCTATTTCCAATGGCGCCTGCCTGTCAGGAATCCAAGACGTTACGACAAGCCTTAGATAGCGTTTCTTCAATGGTGTACACTTGTATATTTACTCATAATCGTTTTCATCAAGTCTTTTTTAATTATATATATATTATTGCCTGTAAGCTCATTGCGAACGAATCACGACAGATGTATAAGTATCCGACTGTTCGCTATATTTATCTGTACCAATCGCAGAGAAATTCCCTCTGTTATCTTAAAACAAACAGAATCGCATCCGACACAGAGAGACAAAATATTTACATAAATCACGTTATACCCCATTTTTATTGATTATAACAGAATTGCAAAAAAGGAAAAAACGATGGTACAGAAAATTGAATTAAAAAAAAAAGTATTGAATAACATAATCACTGAGTACACCGATACCCGTGTTAAAGCTTTGCATGGGTGATAACTTGGTCCTGGATAATTTTGCCTTAATAACAATATGGACTCAACTTGAAAATTAGTCTTGGGTTTATCTAATTTTTCTATATGGAAATATTACGCTTCATTGTCCTGGACCAAAGTCTCTCCTAAGTCGGGCCAACGTGGAATACCTAATTTGTACCAATGTAGGCTGTTCAGTCTTGGCCCCAGTTCCTATTTTGGGTCTGTAGAGAAATATCACGTTTATATTTCCATGAGAGATAGTTTGGTATTCACCCGGCGAACCCTGATAAGGTTGTCCTTGGACGCCCAGGTCAGACCCAACATGGTCCTAGTCCGGTTTTGGGTGGAAAAATCTGATTCGGATGACCCTCGTTAAAATTTGTATCATCCAAGACCTGCCTTGATAATTTTCTATTTGATGACCTTGGTCCTTGAAGATGGTTACAGCTGTACAAGACACTGAAGTACATCCAGGTGCGTAAACGGCGGTAATTTTGAAAAGTACAAGAGATCCAAAAGGGAAGTGAAAAATTTTTCAAATCCAGTTTAACGTGAGCTTCAATATGCAGTTAACTTTCTGATGCATGCCAAGTACGTTATAATACGTCCATTTCGCAGGAGACCGAGATTGCAACCTATATTTTTCCTAAGCTCGTGTCTCCTTATATCTTAGGCTAACCGGAATTGTCTAGACTCACGTCCCTTGTCTAGTATATACATAGTGCAGCACAGTAGCACCGTAGTACGTTATTACGCAGCCTTAGCGTGTAAACCCCGGCGTATACGTAGACCGAGACCACGCTCGCTGAGACCAGCTAGAGATGATGGCCAATTCCCTTACCTTTACGGTTATTACCAAAGACCATATCGCCATCTAACGACAGGACGCCTTAGCTTACCGCTAAATTGTTTACCGTATTTATGGCAGATTGAATTTTTGCCGGTTCGACTGGTACGGGAATTGGCCGGTAGGCGGCGGGAGAGAAACGTTTTTCGTTCGCGGTCGATTTACAGACGCGGTACGGGGAATTTTTGAAAAGTTTCGATATATCGAAAATTCGATATCTTTTATTTACAAGCACTTTGTACGCGACGTATCGTCGCAATGGGGATCGATAATGAATTTTCTTTATCGATCTTAATCGTATGGATCGTGCATGGCGATTTTTTTTTTTCATATGATTTTCTTGACCGTAATAAAATGAAGTGTTTTTCCGAATATTTTTTTTTGGAAATTCAGTTGTGTCATTTAAAACTTTTTATTGGAGCATATCATCCAGCCGGCGATGTTAATTGTTGTTTAATCGATGGCGAAAATTATTTATTCATACGCAAGATGGCGGACGCGCCAGCGGATGGGCGGCCATTTATGTTTCTTGATGGAGTTAACCGTAGCCACTTGGAAACCTTCTGGATTATTTAAGTCTGCCGTTCCCTCGTCCGGACCGGCGTGTCACGCGTCTATTCGTTTCTCTGACGTCTAATGTATCTCAATTCCAGTGGCCGTCGGAGCTTTAGGGTTAGGTTAGGTTAGGTTAATAAAACTAGGACGTGCCGCCCAAGCACAATTAATCCGACGTACTTCCACTGCCATCTGTACCTTCGAATGCGAAACCGTTACGAGTCTGATGGTTATAAATTTCGTGAAATTACTTTTCCCGCCACTTTTCAAAACGCCCAACGACGCCATCTGTCGCTGTTCGAACGAAGTTAATAGACTGGACGTCGCGCATGGGAAATGTGTGGCGCTTTTGTTTTTTTGGAGGTTAATTTTGTGGCTTCTGACGAATGGTGCAGTCGGTACTTTGCAATTTTTTTTTAATGCAACGATATTTTTCAACGTATCTAAATTTGGATATTTGCCGTGACGTTTTTCGCATGAAATTAATATACACGTCATTTTTATTTTTGTCGCAGGGGACGAAGAGTGGGACGATGGCTCCGAGCAGAATGTCTTGGAAAATTCTCAGCAAAACGGCCGTACCGAACGAATTCGACCGGGTATGTAATTTTCTTGTATAATTACGTGAATGGCATTGAAGAATAATTATCGCGTAAAGTAAAATTATTATTGATTATCCGTTGGCTCGGAAATTTCAGTCGATGAAAATTTGAATTTTGATAATTGTAATTTTATTTTTTTTTTCTTGTCATTCGTACAACAGCGTTATCGTCGGATTTATTATTTTCGCAGGAAGTATGATAAATAATTTTGTTTCAGCCGACGAGGAGGACGAGGAAGAGGAGGAGGAACTGCAGAGAGCGTTCGCCAGTCACTCCGATGGTAACGTACATATTTTTATTATCCGATCGGCTCGATCTCGAATTTCTCCAATAGAAATTACATTCTCCTGCATGACCCCTTGTTACCTGTAGCGGCATCGAGTTTAATTGACCGCTTTCGTAGTCGCTTCAATTAATTACGCCATTACCTGTAGGGCGAAAGGAAATCATTGGAATATTTATGGCAGCTATATATATATATATACACATATTTACAGCTTTGTTTATGTATCTACACGATGCAAACGATTTATAGAAAAAATTAGTTATTTATTAACTGCGTTCGCAATTTATTCTGCCTAACGACAGAATTTAGTTACAAAATTTTGACATACTCTCGATATACGACTCGTCGATAACATATCAGTTTCGCAAATGATGAATATTTTTCTAAACCAAAAAAAAAGCCGTTCTGCGACGAATCAGTATTTTCTTAAGTCGACCGTCCAGTCTCGTGTGCAATCAGTTTAAAAAATTTTTCATTATCCACGAATGCCAACCAACTTTTTCCCGAAGCGGTTAGCCCATTTTTTCTTTCAAATTCCATCTTCACGCTCGTCGACCGACGACACCTACAGCTATTCACGACCCGAATGACTACAGTCGAAACTTCGATAAAATGTAACACGACTTTTTTTTTTCTTTCGAAAGGGATAAGAAAATTGCACGAGTCACGAACGACGAGTCACGGTATTACTTTAGTCTGTACACATGGGACGTCATTCGGCTGTACAATATACGACAATGTATTGAGACGCGTCATTGTCCTGGGGTGTTCAAGTGATGCAACCCTCCCCGCCCATCGCGATACGACACGGAATGTAATGATATATACTCGGTTCTGACTAAGAAATTTTTGTCGTTTTTACGACGACGATACCATATCTCGTTACGCGCATACATGTGTTGATTTTGATTTTTAAAAAATTTTTTTGAAAAAAAAAGTAACCCTGAAATATCAAAATACTGCAAGGGATTGCCGAAGAGTTTTTGAAATAATTTTGACAAAAGAAAAATTTTTTATTTTTTTTTTATGAAAGAAAAATATTTGCAAAACTGGGATGACAGGTGGACGTTGCTATTGACGTGGTACGCGCGAACTTCCGGTTAGTAATATCGTACCGGATGGACGGTCACGGTAAAATTTAAAGACAGAGGCACGGCGCATGCGCGTTTATCCGTAATTTCGTAAGGAAAAATTCGAATGATTTTGGCTTTTGTGTGACTTTGCCCGTTGCCGTTATTATTGTATCGAATAACCTTTTACCCAAGTACGTATTCTTGCGCGCCTTTATACCTGCGAGTAAAACCGGCTTGCAGGAGTTCGAACGAGGCTGACTCCCCGCGGAGACTTCCGGTCTCACGGGAGCAGGGCATATCTGCTTACCTGAAAACATCAAACTCTTTTCTTACCTCTCGCTACACCCATTCGAGCGAGTATCTTTTTTCTCTCTCGTACTTTTTTTTGTCTTTTATTTATTTTATTATTCTTTTTTTTTCCCCCTCTTCTTTTTCATTTATCTCGAACGTCGATACTCGCGTACCAACTTCTCGCTAAACCACAAAGCGAATCCTTCCTCAAACTTTTGACTAGCCGTCGTCGCGGAATTTTGAAAAAATATTTTTTTTCAAAATCACACTTTCCATCGATCTCTTGGATTTTGAGTCCCTTCTCGTTTCTTCGTGAGCCACGACGAGCTTGACGAATGGGTTCAAGTCGTACGAACGAGTGATGCTAGGAATAGGGGATGAAAATTAAAAAAAAAAAGTTTTCATACCTCATAATGGCGACTGGGGGTAGGTGGGTGCGATTCCACGTGTCAGTTTGCATTGCAATTCAATTTTGTGAAATAAGGGCTGGGGGTTTATTTTCATATCGCAAAACAAACAACCCCGTGCGTCATGTAGAACAGTACAAATTAATATTAAATGGGGGTTAATCACTTGGGGTTGCTAATCAGCGAAACAGCAGACGACAGCCCCCCGTTGTCTCGCGGTGGAAAAGAAAATTTTATAACGACGCGATAAACACGCATTTCAAGATCATCATCCAGGGAATATTGGCTCTGTTTCCCGCAGCACGCGCCAGTCAAGGGTTGATCGGGATCCCCGAGTATCGGATTCTCTGGGACCACACGGGTCGGAGGGATGTACCAGGGACGTGTAGGAATGGTGAAAGCTGTCAGTACTTTCAGGGTACGCGAGACGGTAGGGTGAAACAGGAACGATGGGAACAGGAAGAGGGGGCCGGGTGAGAGGGGGTGGTACAACCAGAGAAGACCTTATTGGGGAACCTTTACTATGATATTTTCACGCACAAGGGTTTTAACCCCTACGGTCTCAATTATTCAAAAACTTGCTCTGCGGCATATACACGTTCATGTTTTTATCTGGTGGTACCTACCAAATAGACCCGAACCAGCTGATACACGGTCTTACGTGAGGTCATCATTGATGAATGAGGTGGATCTTGATGAAGTCTGAAACGATGACTTAATAACCTAAATTCATATGGATCCGTCGAAGAAATTATTAATTCATCCTTGACCTGCATCAGATTCATTTTCGGAACTCGGATCCAGGTAGGATCGTCCGGATCATCGGGTCTGATAATCTGTTTCTGTTCCAAGGATCATCGATCGGTTTAATTATTTTGAGTATCGATAAGTCCCCCGGTCGACAATGTCATCGATACCTCGCACTTGCTAGACGAAGATCGTCAGGTTATCGGCTAGGAGTCCAGCCTGTAGGAGAGGGTGAAAGGAGCGGGGGGAAAATAGGGGGGGGGAGTCCTCTCACGAGGGACCTCGGAAGTTCCTGTAGGTCGTCGCACGGGTGACGGTTCGTCGGTGAAGCGGAGACCGGGCGACCAGGAGGAGGGTATATTATGGGGAACGTTGGGGGATTCCCCGGGGACTGAGCGTAGCCCGAGCGGCGCATGCGCCGCGCTGATTAGTTCTCCCACTCTCAGGCGTTCGGGAGTGCTGGCAGCGCCAGAGGAGAACGCGATGTCCCACGGGAGGCTTCCTCCTACCACCCCCTAGTTCTACCCTGGTTCTCTACCCTTGGTACTTCCTCTCTGTCTTCCCCGTCCTCGACGTCGGCCACGGTTACCATCCTCTCTGTCGTCGTGCTCCTCTCGCTTACCCACCTCCCACCTACCTACCCTCATCCATACATTCTCTACCTTCGTCGTTGACTCTGCCCTCCTCCTCCGTACCTTATTCCCGGTACAGCACCCACTAATAGAGCCTTTCTTTGAATTTGGCCAAAATATTCATTGGATATATATATATATATATATATATATATATCCATAAGAGGGTGAGAGAGGGATGTATAATGTAATGCTATTTTAATATTACGTAACGCGACGCTCCGAAGCTGTGCCCCTTTTATTTTTCATATCAAAGTACCGGCATACATTTCGGCGCCCTTGCCGTAACGCAGCTGAGTTAAGCATTAAATTTTTAGGTTATGTCGATCGACGCGAACGAATCCTCGAGCATTGAGGTTAGTTTGATTCTTGGGTACACGTATAGCTATTTGTTTTTAGTTCCGGTTACAGAGAACCCCAAGCGTCCACGCGTTGTTACGAATGTCATGTTGTTCTAGAACATTCGATAGAAGTGGTCAATAGGGCTGGAAGCGGGGCAGGGGAGAAGTAGACCTGGCGGATTGAAGGAGAGTCAAATGTAATGAAGATATTGGAAGATTTTCTTGAGGTGACTGTACTTAGCGATATAAGGGTGTCCCAGGTGACGAGCTGCCTCGGGCCGTGGCACAGCTACGTATCTCCTGGGACCGACTCTGCTCTCCCTCTGCTCCTCCGATCCCTCCGCTCGTACCCACCACCCTCCAACTCCTTCCTCACTTTGCTCCTCACGACTTTCTCGGTCCTCCTCCTTCTCCTCCTCCTGCACACGGACGCACACGTATATGGACGCCTGCCAAGAGAGGGACGCCGAGAGACGCCTGGTTGTCGGTAGAGAGTACGTTGGTTACGAGGGGGTTGCTACTCCTGGAGGAGTCAAGGGGTCGTAAGGACGACGATGTGGGAACCTGGGTCCACCTTGACACACCACCTCCACCCATACGTGAAGTACTGGTGTAGTCGTGGCGAATACAACGAAAGCATGACACGGTCTCGGGTGACTACATCTTCTCGTTTCATCATTATAAACTTCAGCCGATCCCGGCTCCCCGGCTCAGGGGGAGTTGTCCCCTCGTCTTGGTACCATCAACGTCATCCGGTACTTGGTAGACGAATTTTTACTTGGTGTTCCAGTGGCGAGGAGACGCTATGTATTTCGACCGTGGTCATGCTTTGGATTTTTGGAATCTCTTGGTACTAACTTTCTTTGGTAAGTTCAGCGTCTGCTTCAGGTCTCCACTGACCCAGTCCAGACCTGGATCGGATCCCGACGGGTCCTCGATTTTCACGATGGGCTTGCACCTGGATTGAAAAGCTAATTCCTGTTGGAGGTAAAATTTTTACAGCCTTCCTCGCATCTCGGGGATAACGTCCGGGAGATATCAAGACTCTGGAGACGCTTTTCGTGCGTCGACTTACACCCCGTCACCATGGAGAAGGACTTGCTAGTAATTTAGACTCTTGGTGAGGACACCCTCGCTATTGGGAGTCCTTTTGGTACGTGGAAAACTTGAAACTTTACCAACTCCTGGAGATAAAGTCGACCAGGAGGATGGCGCCTGCAGGGTTCGGATGGTTATCTTCTTTGCCTTTGGGACCTGGACCGTGATGCATCTTATTGTTGCCCTTGACGATGACAGTGATCACTGTTTAATGGCTGTGTATGAAGTCGGAGGACACTGTGGTAATCTTTTGTTATCTTTTTTTGGAACACCTGAAGATTCTCCTAGGAGATGATTCCCGTTCTTGGTTCTACCTTCTTGTGGATGCATATCAGCTATTTGGTAGTAACCGTGTTAATCTTTTTTTTACATAGGTACTACTCTTTGATCCTGTGCTGGATGTACGCAAGGATCAGGATCGTCTCTGCTTATTCATTTGAATAATATTCAAAGTCTATACCACCTGGTGATCGCTCGTTCGACATCGTAAACTCGATTCGGCAAGGCTCGGCCACACTCGGCTACGCTCGGCTCTTCTTCATAGTACGCGCATGCGCACACCTTGCATCCTGTTACCATAGCAATGAGATAGACTCTAAGCTCCCGCTGGGGCTGTTAACCGAAGAATTAGTAAGCCCGGGGAGCCAAAATTATTATACAAATGTAGCGTTTACTACTTAACGCGTAAGGTATAAAAAAAGCTTTTCATTTTGATAAAAGGGTTCTTGCCATTTTTATATATGTACGCTGTTCGTACGGGTCTTTGTTCTTCATTGGCATTTTTTTTTATTCCAGAATTTTTTCGTTGCCGAAACTCCTTAAACGAGAGCTGCGCTTACACGGGTACGGCGTGAACCAAAATGTCGGCAGAGAGTTTCAGGGTCGGATAGACTTCACGAATTAATTCTACTAGATGGCCGACCTGACGATTCTTCGAAAACAAGTCGCAAAGTACGGCGAACAACCATCTTTCTAAGAAAGAAATTAAAGTTTTCCCCGAGGCATAGTGCCGTTTGAAGGTACCTATATCCTGTGGGAGTGGGTGGGAGGGTTGGGGGAGTCAGAGTTTGGGTGGGAAAAGCCAGTCGCTCTCGAGGCTTCCGATGGTCATGGGGGGTTGGGGGTTGGATCCTGGAACAAGGATGGGGTGGTCGGCTAGCCTATTGCTATTGTTTGTGTGGCTCCCGAGGGACAAGCCTGCCCTTAACAGTGGCATGTGCCAATGACACTGTACCGGGTGTCTCCAAAGTTTGGCCTCTTCGAATGGTCCTTGGAATCGATTTTGATACCATTAAAGGAAAGGATGGCCAGGGTGCTTTTCTTTTGTTGGGTATCAAGAATTTCGTATCTTCCGTGCGATAATTCCATGCCTTCTCAAAACGATTGCGTATGAAATACTTAGAAACAGATAGTACAATTTTCTTCATTTTTTCTTTAACCGCATCTTGTCTAATCACTATCCTCGTTACTAAAACAATCTAACTCCCAGCAGCTTTTTCAACATTTATGCAAATCATGACTTGATTTGGCTGAACGAAGTTGCAAGAAAATTTGTTAAAAATTTATTATTAGCCAACCAGTTAGGCTTGTATGTAGAAGCATGTTAATAGGTGGGTACTGGTAACGCATATCTTTCTGTAGTTGGATTAAGTGATCAAGGTATTGTGATCACTGGACTTATAACCAAGGAACCTTCCTTCAGTGCTGGAATTAAATATGGGCTCATATACATCTATATTGGATCAAATTTATTTGTTGGATCACACGAACATCCAGACAAAATCCCCAGGAAATTTATTTGCTAGAAAAGAGCATATTAGTAGAAAATTTGGTACGTTCGACTCTACAAACAAATTTTATCCCAGTAATTGGCTAAACCAATCCTGGCCCCTCTATCTCGGTAGCAACGAATCCGATTGGCTGCTAGATTGTTGACGTTCACAAAGAGCGCGAATTTCAAAGATCAACTGACAGAACCGATAGCATCCTACTATTTAGTAGGAGCAATGGAGGCACTCGAATGCAAGCTACGTAAAGTGCTTTTAGCATTGATCAGCTTCGCTGACTATCGGTACCTGCAACATCCTCTACGTTGATCCATTTCATCTGGCTGGGTAGCAGCGATCATTTACCTTAATCAAGGGACACGTTTATGCGAATCCCTACGGTTGTGAAAACTTCGATTAATATTAGGAATTACATATTATTTTAATATCGACCCTAATTCGTATTTATAAACGAGGTCAAAGAAAAAAAAAAAAAAAAAAAAGATCCGGAAACCATGAGTACTAAAAAAGATCCCTATAATTCTGTTACCTCCAGTTTGTTCGGCTATGTTTTCGACCCCTCTAGTTTTTGTAACCTCTAAATTTATTACACCAGGATTCGCATCATCGGAAGGGGCGATAATTAATTTGAAAAGGAAAGGAAAAAAAAAAAAGAAAAGAAACGAAGGGATCGCAAGGAAGCGTATTTCATGGTCTCTCACCGATACTCCCAATGGCGAGTATAAAATCTAATTTCTCGAAAATGAGAACCACCGTGCGAACCACTGTGTCTTCCCACGGGACCACTGGGAGCAGTGGGAAGCCTCTGTGCCCGTACTGGGGCTATACTCCGCTACGGTACGGCGAAGGGGGCGAGAGGGGGGGGGCAATTCCCCAAGGAGGTAATTACCCCCCCTCTGTACCTCGTCCCCGGAGCAGCCTCGACCACCCTGCACCACCCCACCTCGCCATGTACCTCTTCTACCACCCTCAACCGTGCGCCACCTTCAACCACTCGCAAGCCATCGCAACTTCAACTCCTCTAGGAGCTACACGCTAATACAAAACCAAACCAGTTTCGAATAACCTCGCACCTGTACGTCGCACTGGAAGATGTACGTAACGTCACCCCGCGCAACCATCAGCGTCTTTAAGAACCGGGACCATCCTCCGGGTAACACCTGGCGAACCGTCCGTCTCGATTTTGAGCAAGCCTTCGAGTTATCAGAAATTTTTAAAATCTTGATTTTGGAAAAAAATTTATTGAAGCTGTACGATTTATCGAATTTTTCTATAATTTTATACTAATTCACGTTTTTTTTTTTCCGTCTTGTTATCTTGGGTAACCCCTGTGGCAAAAACCTGGAAACGCAACGTCAAGGCGCACACTGGTTGCTCTCGCGCAATGGCATCGCTGGTCCCAGACCTGCGGGGACGGGATGCTGGAGCCAATATCACCGGAGTATGGCCCCTCCGGGACCGGCGTTCCATCCCACCCCCCAACACCCACCGTCCACCACTGCTCCCCCCGGACGTTCCTCCTTCCACTCTGCATTGCCCGGATGATCTCTATAACCTCTGCCCACATACCGACACTATGGATATGATGAACCATAGACCAGACCATACGCCGTCGTACACATCCAAACGATTCTCCCCCGTAGTTCGATTCCGGGGGATTGTCGAAATTCATGAAATTTCAATCCTGCGTGACTCTGGATTACTGGTATTTTAGCCAGGCAATTCGGGCTGTATCGTCCGGATGAAAAATTGAGGTTGATCAATGGTTGAGGAAAATATATTTTTTTTTCTTTTAATATAAACTTGTCATATTTTTTTAGGTTATCTGCAAGAAGATGGACCTTCCTCCATCCAGGCTGCCGATTTGGAGAATCAGAACAGCCTCGACAGCGGTGAGTTTTTCTTTAAAAATTTTTCTATCATGTTTCTAATCTTCTTCTATCAGGTTTCTAATCTTCGTCATACGTACATTATGGTTTGCAATGAATTAAATTGGAGACTTGCGTTTGAGATTTTCTAGGACGATTGATATAGAATTTACATTGCACCTCGTGTGCTCACGTAATGTACTCGGCGCAGGAGACAACAGCTGGAATTTACCCCAGGTCCGTTTTCACGTGAACAAAGAGAATTTGGAATATCCGGAGCGTCTACGTCGATATAGCTATTGGCATCTGTAACTCGACATTGGGCTCGTACGATGACGTGTATACCTGGTGCAAGGGATGCTGCGAATATCAAAGGGGTCCGGTGCCAGCACGTAAAACGTATATTTCGACCAGGGACTTCATGACGGTGATCCTCCGATCGTTGCCGATGTCTAAATCGGTCCAGGTCGTCCCTTGTACCCTGGATTCATTTATGGACCATCTGCGGAAGTACCAATTACATCCTCTTGGTTGGGATTAATTTAATATTTTTGATCATCGTTCGACGACGTATCTTTGTCATTCATAGAACGTGTCGAAGAAAAAGTTGATCTTGCTTCGTTAGGGTCGCAAAGAGTATCCGGTGCAAAGGGTAGTAAAGATCGGTGAGCTTGCTTCGGACCATGACCACTAGGATATCCCAGTCTCTCGGCTAGCGTACTCCGGGGATGACGTAAATGGCTCCCTTCAGTAACAGGTTCTATACTCGTGTGCCAACGTCCGGCAAGGATAGACTTATATATCAGCATTCCCTAGGTATACGCATCTCCACCCTCTTTGGGAGTTGACTTTGTTATCGTACCTACGTAGGAACGTTCTGAGACAACGTCGGACCAGGATGGTCCTACCTACTTCAAAATCTTCTGATTCGATGGGACTGTTGCCTCACCCTATGTGTCACGTCGCTGGAAGATCCGGTATGTCAGCCAAAACCTGATTTCTCCTTATTCTGGGTTCTGATATATATATATATTTTTTTTT
Organism: Cephus rjabovi; assembly: GCA_030264185.1. Classification (NCBI taxonomy): domain Eukaryota; kingdom Metazoa; phylum Arthropoda; class Insecta; order Hymenoptera; family Cephidae; genus Cephus; species Cephus rjabovi. The sequence continues at coordinate 86,304 of JASCRG010000528.1, forward strand.
TTTCAGAAAATTTCAAACAACTTCCGTGGACGATAGTCAGGATTGCTTTCTGGTATTCTGACTCAGGTCAAAGGGCACTCTCGTATTTGGACCAAGTAACGGAACGGTTAGACTTCCACCGTATTCCGGATGTCCATAACAATGTGTGCGGAACAGATGGTGATTTATCTGGGTAGTTGAATTTCGTGTACCTGTTACCTGGGTTACCTAGGTCGGTAGGTTGCTAGGTTGGGGTACCCATCTACCTGCAATTAGGTGTTCAAGCTTGTGGTGCTTGTCGGACGGGCAAACACTTAATTAATCCTTCAAGCTTCTCAGAGTGAAATAGCACTTGGACTTGGATATTCTCTGAGAGGAACCTTCGAGCTTTGCTACTAAGATTCCAGTTGAATTTGACAGATGGCGTTGGGTGTAAATGCATTTTTTTGTCGAATGGACGGCCCTTGTCCATAAAAAACTTGTATCTTTATGGTTTAATTTATAGTCTTATGATTAAGGTAAAATTTTGAAACTTTCTATGGGACATGGTCCAGGTCATGGTTGATGTATTGGTTAGGTTAGTTTTTGGATTTGATAAGAATTCCATTGGGTGACGTAGCGACTAGGGTGATACGTATTATATGAATTTGTTAAAATTAATTAGTCTTTCAATTTTATATTGTATAAGGTTATTGACAGACTGTCATTAAATCTTTCGTCTTTGATTTGTTAAAGCAGTCCTGGTCGATATTCTACAGTCAATGGTAATCAGGTCAGGGGGCAACTATGAACTAGATATCAATGTATATAGGTATAGAACGTATACTTACCACGTAGCCTGGAAGTAACGTGGATTTTAGAGGATCGTATAAGGTTGACCAATGGTCGACCAGTCACACTCGTTGCTTTACTACTGCTGGTACTTTACCCTAGCGACCCCCATAAAGCTGCCCAGCCACCATGAGGATTCGTAACAGGATCAGGGCGTAGGGGTAGTTTTAACGAAAGCTTAGAGAGAGAGAGAGAGAGAGAGAGGGAAAAGGTAAAACGAGGGAGGATGATACAGGCTCATCCAAATAGAGCCGCAAGTCCATCGCGTGTCGCTTTATAAATCAAAGGACGAAAATAAACTCAAGTCAGTAGACGATATCTTGGTGTTTTAGGCACTGACTATTTTCTCTGATCCACCATCTTTTTTTCTTCTTCTCTTTCCTTCTCGGATCGTCTCGATCGGCGCCACAAGCTTCTCGTATCCCTGGAGACCCATTGCAACTTTAACCTCTTCGCATTACGAATCTTCCTCGAAAAAAGTCAACCCTCCTCCTCTCTGGCCTCCCCTGAGAAAATATTTCGAGTCTTCTCTTAATTTCTTGCGAATTCATTTTTTATCTTGAAAACGACTTGGACGCTCTTGAATATTTTTATTTACCGGTTTCCTGCGCGAATATCGCATTTTACCTTGATCTTACTCCTCTTGATCGTTCCTCCTTTGAATTAGTATAGGGATTATACAGGGACTTTACGTGATTGGCCGACCTGGGTTTTTTGTTATATATTACGTCCTCAGCGATTTTATTACTGCCGAATAATCAGGAACCAAAGGCTTCGTCTACCTTGAAGTGGGAATAGCCCAAACGTCTTGCTTGCATTACGAACTTTGACGTGGTAGATGGAGACGACGGTTGACGCGTTGAAAATTTAACTTGGGTCCGTCTTTGGGTTCTGCGCATGCGTCATTTATTATTCGCGAAAGGGTCACGCGCCACTGTCTCGATTCCTATGAGTTTTAAGGGTTCGTTGCTTTCGTCTTATTATGGACGTATATATTCCTATTGGCTTTTCGTTTTTAGGTGATTTATTTAAAGCCGCATCGTTCCCTTGGACCACTTTTTTCTTTATCACTTCATTTTTGGTATTCTTGGATAGTAATACAAATCGTTCTACCCAGTGCTGTACTCTGATCCTTGTTCTTCTGAGTTGTTCTGTCTGACACTGAGGACCAGTTAGTGGCACGCTTAACCGGTTTATCTAGAACGTCGCGTAAGCCCACGTTTTCAAAGTTACAGTCGGTAATAATTAGCCACGACGGACGTGGACACGGACGAGCACTTTAAATGTCCGCCGGATATCACAACGTCAGTTTGGTTAGCTTATTGTTTGTTAAAATACCAGCGGTAACTCGACGCGCTTGGAATTTACGACTTCGCTGTCGGAGAAATAGATTAATTTTAGATTTACGAAGTTTTACAGTGACGTATGACGTATAGAAAAATAGTGATAAAGTTGCTTATTCGCAATTTTGCATTTTTTACGATATAGATGTAATAATTATAAATTATCTTCAGTCGAGGTACCTGCGTTATAGTGGGTATTATGCATTTTTCAAATTACCCGCCAAACTTTCTTATCGATCTTATCACCCCAATCGATTCCATCGCATCGACCGAGCATCGATTTCGAGAATCTTCAGGTTACCTTTTGAATTCCTCTTAGTAGTTCGTCGAGTTGCTTATAGATGGCGCTGCTAGGCAGTAGAGCCCGTGCGATCCGCGATAACATTGGTTCTGGAGAATTATCATTAATTCCGACTAGTTATCACTCGACTCTGTAGTTGGTATTAATATTAATATTATGTGTATGTGTATAATATTATAATTATGTATTAGGTGAAATTGGTCAAGGAAAATTATCATTAATTCCGACTGGAATCGACTCTGTAGCTGATATCAATATTAATACAATTAATTTGCTGAAATAAAATTAAACTGGATCAACGCGGGCTTTCGTGAACGATTGACAGACTCTATGGCGCTGCAGCGTTCCGAAAAAAAATGCATTTAGTGCACCGCACAAGTGCATGGCACAAAGTGACGTACTCTTGATGCTCTTTGTAAAATGGCATATTGTATAAATGGCTGACCAATTTACAACGGTATTTTTCTAGACCATTCGCAGTTAAGTTTTGCAGTAGCAAGCTCGACTGGTGCGTTCGGCTGAAGGGGAAGTTAATATTTCATAAATATCAATTGCGTGAAATTATTGATGACAATAATCAAAATCTCATAGACTCTTTTGTAAAATTTGAAGAATAAGACAAAAAAACACCTTTGCTCACGTTTCTGATTCACGTAATTTATTTCTTGATTAAAATTTCTTTATCTCCCCCACACTTCACTTAGATTGCACGTGCTTGCTTCGCATCGTCCTTCACGCCCACCGGTGATCTGAAAATGGGCAATGACAAAAATAAGACCAAATCATGTTATTTTCTTCGCTAAGCCGCACTCGCGGTTTAAAATTAAATAATTCTTATCCAATTTAGCCGATATATCCGTCTAATAGGTCAGAGTGTTTATTTTTCAAATATTTTCCTTTTTTTTTTCATTTTCTACGAAATTGGTAGCGCTTTTCAAAAATGGACTTTACAGTCCGAGACAGCCAATCGCAATCGGAACAAAGCGACAAAAATGCTAGAATCGAAAGTTCGGTATAATCTGACATTAATTTTTTTTTAATGAGAGAAATAATTTTGGTAATTAATCTCTGACAGTGTGTGTACTGCCTCGAGACGTCTGTGTCAATTTTCAACTCTCTTGACTTGATCTTTAACTATGTTGGTAACTATAGCTCTGCTGTATTAGAAAAAAAAAAATACGTACAGCCCTGCCAATCTTAAGTTCACAGACGACAATTTCACGATGACCGAGTTTATTTCTTTTTTTTTTTTCAGCCGTAAAACTTTTGATGGCGCACCGACCTGACGCCGCTAATCAAGATAACCCTCTTGGGATCTTATTTCACACGAGATCCACGTGGAACATTATAATATCTCCGTTGACGCGAGCCTGGGGAAACTGTCGCTCGTACATTAAGTTGGTCATTAAAAGAAAATCAGGAGTTCGCGTGAAAAGTGTCAACGTGAAAATATTGATATTTCACAACGATATTAAACATACCCCCGTGATATTGACTCAGTGGCAGAAGCAGATCGTTTCCTAACCTAAAATTTCGCCGATTCGTAACCCTCGGGACGATTCAATTGGTCACTTCGAAATACCAATTTCACGTGCCAAAAACTTCAGGTTAGTAAAGACCTGAGTTAGTTTGTCAGTAAGCCGTTAGTCAGTCCGTCGTCGTATGTTAATAAAATAATTGAAATTTTTATTGATTTTTTTTTTTAGTTTCACCTTACGCAATTATTCGGATTCAACATGGACAAAGATTTGCACAGGTTAATTCGCCATTTTCTTGAGCCGCCGTTGCGCAACTGATAAAATAATAAATGGATGCGGACGAAGGATGCTTCGCACCTGCAAGGTTGAACGCCGAAGGATTTCGCTCCCCCACTTCCGGTTCTCGGCCACCCTTCTGGCACCCCCTTACAATACCTTAGCGTACATTACGTACAACGCGGTTATTTCTCCAGGGAGTTTTCTCACGTGAATACGCGAAAACTCGCGCACACAAAGCACGCACGCTTGGGGATGCGCTTGCGCTCTTTTCTTTAGGTCTTTCTTTCCTTCTCACTTTCAGTATGCTTTACTCTGTCGCTCTCTCCCTCTTTTTCTTTATCTCTCTGCTTACAGCATTGGCAGTCACTAGTTGCCGCAGCCATCCTAGCACATCCTGACTATTAACAGTTAGCAAGTGATACTGGAAAGGAACTAGAGCTGTAGATGAAGGAGTCCATCATGTACAAGAATAGGTCACAGAGGTCAGGATGTCCTGGTGGGTACCTGGTGGCTGTCGCTAGGTACCAATACATGGATCAGGACAGTGCTTGGATGTTCTGATTGCCAAAAATGAGCGAACACTAATTAATGACAGAAATGCTGAAACATGAGTAGACCTACAGATGGCCAAGTCATTAAACAGAAGCAGCTAGGTTAGGTTCTGTTTTGGTGGGTACCCGGTAGATGTCGCTAGGTACCAATATATGAATCAGCACAGTGCTTGAATGTTCTGATTGGCAAAAATGAGCGAACATTAATTAGTGACAGAAATGTTGAAACACGAGTAGACCTATAGATGATGAAGTGATTAAGCAGAGGAAGCTAATATACAGTGGTCAGGATGTGTTCTGGTGGGTACCCGGTAGCTGTCGCTAGGTACCAATATATGGATCAGGACAGTGTTTGAATATTCTGATTACCAAAACTGCTAATTAACGACAGTCAGAAATAGTAAAACATAAATAGACCTATAGATGGTGAGGTCATCAAGCAGAGGAAGCTAGTACACAGTGGTCAGGATGTGTTCTGGTGGATACCCGGTAGCTGTCGCTAGGTACCAATACATGGATCAGGACAATGCTTGAATATTCTGATTACCAAAACGGTAATTAATGACAGTCAGAAATAGTAAAACATAAATAGACCAATAGATGGCGAGGTCATCGAGTAGAGGAAGTGGTCACAGAGGTCAGGACGTCCCGGTAGCTATCGCTGGGTATATTAATACATAGACCAGATCAGGCCAGTACCTGAGTATATTGATTCCTGATCATTATCAGCCTCTAAATACTAATAGTCATAAATTTCTAAAACATTACACCTTTAGATAGTCAGGTCATCGAGCAGAGGAAGCTAGTACACATAGATCAGGATATCCTGGCGGTTACCAGCTGGTACACCTCAGCCAGGAGTAATGCACGACAGTACCTGAATACCACGGTTGGTACCATTTGGTACCTGTAACCAGATGGTATACACGGATCTCCACAGCACCCTGGAGACTCGACCGATAAACTTTCCCCAGGAAGTCGACTCCCGGTCGACCTCGGAACCACGAGCAATTTCACCAGGGCGTAAACTTTTTCTCTTTCGCCAATGTAAAACTTGCTTCTTGCGATAAACAATTTTCTATTACCGTCACAGCGAATGCCGGAGGATCCATCGATCAGCCTTTCTTGACTCCCTGGTCGATCCGGGGAACCCCCGGCCGAACTAGCAGTTCTTCGTACCGCAAAAGGGGAAACGCATTGGTCGGGCTCATTAAATTAATCGTAGCGGAGCTGAGTGCTCAGCAATCATCATTACCGACTCGGTCCGTTCAGCCGGGCGGCGCGACGCACGGCGTCAGCTTATTACGCTTTCCGGCCCAGCCCGGAGGTCTGGACGTCCGTCATATAGCGTCGCATCGGGTTTACGCTTTCCCAGCTGATTGGGATATTCTTTTTCATTGTTATCGAACTCTATAAGCCTTATCTTTCGATACCTTTGATTTTTTTTCTTCTTTCTTCACGTTGAGGTCGCTCGTGGACCCTGGCGCGATTCTCTCGCGGAAAATGAAACACAAAACGCTCGCTGAGTGAGAGATGGTACCAGAGACAGACGCATGGACCGACGTACCGAGTGACGTACGAGCAAACGCGCGTAGGAATTCTCTTTGCGATTATATCTGCCGATCCTACACCTTCTCTTGAGAGGACTTCTCTTTCCGAGCCGACTCACCAGCTCTTTGGCTCTCTTTATCTTTCTTTTTCTCGCGGTACTGCCTCTCTGTCACTCTCTTACTCACTTGTCTCGATCCTGCGGATCGCTCGGTCTGTCTCAGTCATTTATGGTTTTGCGACTTCCTTGTGGGAGACTGTACTTTTCTTTGTCTTTTCTTTTTTCTCGAAAATTTTTATTAAAAATCGTACTTCTTTCTTTACTCTTGGTACTTTGCATTCTTGAATTATTTGCATTATTTTCGATATTGACTGAACGTTTTACTTTTATTTGGCCAAACTGACTTGATTCAATTTTATTGTTCATTAATGATTGAAAGAGTCAAGATAGGCGTTGGTAGAATGATACAAATTCGTTGATCGAAGATCTTGCGCGTTTGTCTGCGTCGATTAGAATTTTATTGAAATTTTTATAACCGGGAATTAATGGGTAGTGAATTTTGAAGGGTCTACTGCTTATGGCGTTGTGTGCATAAGAGTCCCTCGATGGAAAGAATTTATTTTTAGAGGTTTCGCCAGAAATAATTATCGAGTCGCTTGATTGTTTTTATGTAATTTCTAATGACTGTATACATATATACAGTATTTCTTGTTTGTTATATATATATATAACATAGAATGCTGACAGTAAATTGACACAGTTGTCTCGTTCAAATTTACTATTGCGTTCGAGAAATCGCTTTCAGCATTTTCACAAACAAATTCGAAAATTTCACTCATCGACGGACGAAGGTCCCACCAGAAATTTGATAACGAGCCACGTTACTTCGCAGAAGACTGATAAGAAGGACCGGAAGTTCTTCCATTGAAATTATTATCTCTATATGTTCTCCTCGTCTCGCTCGTTCCAATGGAACTTGCGCAACAGAAAGGAAAAATAGTTGAACGTATAAAAAGTGACGGAACAAATTTCACAATTTCAGCCCCGCTTTCGTTTTATCGATGGTATGAAAATTTTTTGAATTTTCATCAAAGCCAAAATAATCCTTATTTTCTGATTTCATTCTCTTAAATCATCCAAATTTGTCATTTTTTTTTTTTGTGCAAACCAATAATACTCCACACTGATCACGTATAACGTCATGGTAAAATTATTCGATTAAATGCACACGTGCATTATGCCATGTACAGTCCGTTTCATCACTGCCTACTTAGGTAATCTCGGATCGGATAAAAATCTTCGATTCGCAATGATCGATGTATTTTGAAGCAGCCAAGATTATTCAGCGCTCGCGAAGTAGCGCGAATAAACGTACCAGAGGGTATATTTAAAGTTTACTAGAAATAATAAAAGAAAATATAAAAAAAAATAATAAAAATCGCATCGAATCGTAATTTGTTCGAATCGCAATGTAAATTGTTATTTATTGATATAATAATAACGTAATAATGTAATGAAATACAACCTGATAATGCGATGTGGCGGAACGTCAGATGAAAAAGGTGACCGGACAAGGATGGAATAAAGGAAGAGGCTGGAACAAGACAATAACGAAGGACCGATTGACCGTGATGATGGAAGGTCAGGTGTGACCTTTCCCGGGCATCTTGTAAATTCGCCACGCGCGATTCGCATGCCAGCCGGGCGGCGGCGATCTAGGCAAATCGAGACGTGACAGAGAGGTTTGCGTATTACGTGCCTTCCGGGAAGCGAGGCTGCCCGAAGATTCACGAGCGAATAAGACGTGGACGAAGATCAAGGCAGACCCCGAAGAGAGGAACCGATCGCGCCCCTAGAACGATATTTTCCAACCCGTAAAAAGCGACCACCGAGAAGTATTGAGTCGCAAGCGAGAAGCCTCGTTTAGTTCCAGGTGGTTTACCTCGTCGGGGAGAAAAAGCATATGCTTTGTTCATTGTTCGTTTGCGGTGTACCGGGTATACATTTTGAAAACACGAATCCAACGAGTTTACGACGCGCAAGTATTTCGAGTACGAGGGCGCCATTTTTTTGTCAAAAAAAATTATCACATTTTTCCTCGCTTCCTTCTTTTTTTACGAGGACGCAGAAAAAGAGATTTTTTAAATTTTATATAGATATTTGAATTTTCTTTTTTTGAAAACCGGATCATCGTACTGAAGTTGGTCATTTCATTTTTGGTAAAGTTTTGTCTTATTGTTTTTCTTCGGTTGGACTTTGTTGGTAACTGTATCGCGATTAACGGGTTATCAATCAGAGTTATGATCGTAAAAAAATTGGTCCATCAAGGCCAACGATACTGGGATTCCCGTTTTAAGATGGTCCGCCAGGGTCGGAGGTCGGGCAAAATGTCCTTTCCTCGCATTTCTTCATCTCGACAAAGGAGCCGCACGAAATTTTTGTTTTTACCCGAAACTTCTTGTTACGCCGCCGAATCTGCGCCGCATTTGGCATTCAGGCTGTATTTTTCGGGAAACGGAAGAAGATGCTTTTTCTCCGTTTTAGAGTAATTTAAAAATCGATCTGTCAATGTCGTAGAAAATTGAACTGCGAATTGTTAATGATACATTGGCAATCGTGGAATTTCAAAAATCCCTAGCGTTCAGCAATTTTCTCAAAAATATACACGAGATAAGAAGTAGAAACGGAAGTGGACTCGGATGACGATAATGCTCGATAGGCGCAAGAGATAATGTGTATCTCATCGGTGCAAAGTATATTGTGTCGAGCGTTCTTCTTAGCGAGCAAAATCTTTTTACAAAAACTTTATTTATTACAAAAATTTTATTGAGTTTAGTGACCAGCGCGATGAAATCTTATTAAGGTTTAGACATAATTACGTCATACTTAATTATAACTTACAATGAAAAATTACACGATACACATATATAGGACTATTCAGGAAAAATATACAACCTGAAGTCAGTCAGTTTCATTTATATCGTAGAATCACTTTCGGTTGGTGTGCTTGGCTTCTTGAATAATCACATACGTATATATATATATATATATATATCTACAAAGAAGTAACTAGGGGCAAGAAATACCAACAGGGTTAGAAAAACACGTTTGTCACGGTGCTACTGTAGGAGGCAGCACATAGGACATAAATAAAGACGCCGCCAATTAGTATTTGGGCTTCGGTCAATCAGATACGATCTGGATCCTGATACCGATCATGATTCGAATTCCGTCGGGGGCACCGTTGGGAGCAATCCGTCGGCCATTACGAGCGGTGACTCCCAACATTCCCTTCCACTCTTAGAGTGTTCGATTCGATCTATTTTACCATCAAGATTATTTCAATCTCGAAAATATCACTGTAAAACAGACCCACGAACGTGTCACGCCCCGTAAGACTGGTCGGCTGAGACAATAGAATAAATATTCAAGATGGCAATCTACAACGCCAAAGCGTTCAGGTCGTAAGTGAATTCTATAAAGATTTATAGGAATTGCGGTTTGTAAACGTGATGGGATACGATCGTAGCAATTGAATTGAAAGGAAAAAAAAAAAAAATGAGTCGACCTCGAAACCACCGTTTGTCGCCAGAGCTGTCAGTCACGATCGCGATCGTGCGCATTCGTTCTGCGCATCGTCCGTCAAATTCCACGTAGCGTCAGTTGGGAATACTTAAAAATTTCGTATTTCTTTATACGATTTAGTTCAATTATATGCTTTAATTCCATTTTTTACTGCGCTTCTTCGCGATACTCCGTGTGTAGTCTCTTCCGTGTGCATAGATGGGTGACATGAAAGTTAATTCAAATTGGCGTAGACCGTCCTATAATTATTCGCTCGTAAAGCACCTCCAGTGGTTCCCCGCGTCGTTAGACAAGGCGAAAGGAAACGACTTGCGTTATTAATTTACTTTATAGTTCCCTGCCAGTATGAAGATTCCAATGTTCCCAGTGGCTCTAATTCAAACGTCAGTACGGTAAGCCGGTAGCCAACGAATACATAACCTCTTACAATGTACTCCAAACAGTCGTAACGGATCTGCCACGTATAGCTACGTGTATGGGAACGTATGCTAAGCAAAGTACGGAGTAACCTAACCTATAAAGAAACGACAATCGTTAATATTAAAAACGAGTGAATTTGAAAAATTTATTATTTTTGCCGTATTGTTTATTAATAATAATTAATCAATTTTTCGTTTGCCACCATTACCGATCACCCCATTCAAAATGCAACGTCGCACGCTGTAATCCGGAGGGAAGATGATGGATAGCAGGGCGAATGCGATCGGCCAGAGGATGAACAGAATTCGTGGAGTGGGAAGTTGGGAGACGCATGGGCAAGAGCCTGAGGCCCCACGGAGAGAACCAAGGAGAAAATGGTAGGGTCTTGAAGTGGACAAAAAACTCGCGGGGTAGCAAAAAGTCTCGGAGGTTAGGACGAGTCAGCCACGTGGGAGGGCACACGCCACGTGTTGACGTTATATCGAATCACTTTTTACATATTCGTGCGCGTAGCGCATTTAAATTATTTTACTAATTTCATTTCTCGATCGTAAAGTCGATACAAACATAAATATTAGCCTTTGTTCGGGAAAACGATGCTCCGCTTATTCGAACGGTCCACGAGTGTCTGGGACGAAACGTTTTCTATTTCGTTTTTTCATTCCATGACGTTCCTTTCTCGGTCGGTAAGGTAGAGAGGAAGATATCGCAATTTCTGTTTGCTCCTGCATAACATCCATATGGCGTTTTCTTCGTTCTTCTTGACGGTCCCGTTGAACGATCGTAGCATAGACCGAGAAAAGGCAATAAGGGTGGTCGGTTACATAAAGCATAGGCTGGAACGAGACCTCAGGGTGCCATGTCGAGGACCCATGGGGTCCATGTTGGAAAAACTCGGCTGTTAACTGCTCCTGCAGCGCTGAATGTATACGCGTATATAACGGCATGCGGCCGTCTCCCACCCCTGTTGCACGTACGTTTCGCGTACACGATAATGGCACGAAGAGATCTACAGCAGCCGATTTAAATTAAAATCCGGCAGTTTGCCGCTCGCGAATTTTCTACCCTCCTGCGGGACTTGTATATCGGCGAAACGCCAGGAACGAACGGAAACCCCGTAGCCTCTTTAGGATCACGCGGAAAACTACGTTGCGGCTGGGCTTTCGTTCGTTTGATATCTTACTTATTTAATTTTCTTTCGACGTGCAATTTTTCCGACTTTTTTTTCCGATAAAAATTTGAAAAAAAAATTTTCTCCAACTTCGCCATAGTCTTTCACGCGTCATGCGCTGGGTCATCGATTACATGCTTAATGATAAATAAGACTGCCAAGTGTGTACAGGAAGGTTACGGAAGGGTCGTTTGTTAGTTTTACAGGATCAAGGGGTAGCAAGAAGCACCAAGGGAGCAACAATCGAAACGGAAAGAAGGTTGTTGGGTCTTGTAGACACGCTGTATGAGACCCGTAGAAAGTACGAAGGGCGTCTATATATATATACATATATATATCGAGAAGGGTGAAAGAGGTGGGCAGGTGGGTGGGAAGCGGGTGGTTTGCAGGACGCAAAAGTGCCGTTCGAGGATTCCTATTTCCCAAGATCCCAGGCCTGCCATACGAGCTCGGCAATGCTATGCCGTCTTTCTCCGCAGTGCGGTAATCATAATTACACCGGTGGGTGCCTTCTTATCGCGAGAGCAGCCGATCCCACGACCCTCGACCTCGTCTTCGGGCCCCCCCCCACGGGAGCCAGGGCAACCGGATGGATTCGAGGCAGGACGAGCCAAGGATGACCGTGTCGGGATTGGGAACTCGAGAGCCCGTGGAGCTACCGTCGGAGGATCGATTGGCGCTGTATGGTCTGGATGGTCCAGGACGTGGAAGTGGCATGCGCTACCTGGAGCAGCGGTTGCAGAGGCTGGTTTCCCGGTGCTGAATGTGCCACTGTTGGCAGGAGGGTAATGCATTGAATTAGACGCAAATGCACCCTGGGCACCAATTGGACCAGCTTCCCGCGCTACGGCTCCATCTCTCCCTCGAGGACAACCACCTCCTAGTTACCCGAATGCCTGGATGCCAGGATGCTTCCGCGCTACACCACCGTGGCCTCGCATAGTCTCGGACTGGCTTCTGCACTCGGAACGACCACGGAATTATGCTAAGGCGCCTCGTAAACAACACTGGACAACCTCCTGCGCTTTGCATATTACCCGCTTTGAGGTCCGCCTTCATTTTACTTTGTACCCATTATGCTTAGTCTTGTTTCGTACCTAGAGGTACCTGGTATATCGTCTTCCTCGTACGGCTCTTAATCATTGTGCCAAATCTTTTTCTTACCAGCCTCCGTTTCGCTCAGGTATCCGCACTTTTTTCGACGTTTAACCCTCAGCCGGTATTCACCTGCGAGGGGGTAACCAGATACCCCAATCATCTTGTCATGGCTTGTACCAGCCTTTACAAAAGGGTGCTCCACAATAAACCGCCCCCGCAGGACACCCGGATCCATGGACCAAAACCCGTGCCGGATTTTATGGAAAACGAGAGTCGTAGGGCCCCATACGAGTTCTGTGGGTCCTGGGAGTTTTTAAGGTTTTTTTCTTTAATTTTACTTTTTTATTATTGATTTTGAACCCGTCCTCGACCCATCATTTAATATTTATATTTATTTTAGATTGACTTTGTCTGAGGATCTCACGAGTCTTCCGGATCCTTGATCGCATGGTCGCCGTCTCTTAGTCCAATGGACGATACGTCCTTCTCAATCTGGATGATAGAAATGGACCCAGGACCTCCCTTCGCTCTCTTCATCCTCCTCGTCATCCACCTCCTAGGGGGGCCTTCATACTTTGTTTTATACCCCTTCGTCGTATCGAGTTACCTGAATCACCTATGCCAACTACATAATGGAGACACCAGCATCGTGGACCCCATCGACCCCATAGGTCGGACAGGATATCCATTCTATATTATAGTATGGGCTTTTTCATGAGGAACGTTTCAAATGGAGTTTAAGAAATTTGAACGTTGACGCGAAGCGCTACCCCTGCAACGGGCACGAAGAAAGGGCGGTACTAATATTTGTCTTTGAGAAGGACCCATTGTACTACGGGACATCCGATATGCACTTTTTGATCCTCGTTACCGGAAAAACCAAAGAGTTTAGACGAATCGAGTATATTTATTAGGAACGCGATCGGTATGATTCACTGATCTTGCGGTACATCCGCTGGTGATTATATAACCCCACGGTAATCTGTATAGCGTCGTTATTGTTCGTCTCTGGGTATTTCAGTCGAACAAAGGACGTCGATCTGTCGAGAGAATGCGCGGGAAATTCAAACGGGTTATTCGTATGAAATTTTTGGTAAACGTATATGCGATATTTGTTCTAATGGATTATTTTTTATCGATCAACGACGAAAGGATGACAAATATTTTTTATACTCGTGGGAAGATAAGGATGTACTGAATAATTGATTATGCTGTAAAAAGAGAGGATTCTTTTTTTATTATTTAATTGCGTTTATCGATATTCAACGAAATCAAAGTTACGCTTGGCCGTCTTTTGCGTAGGAGAGATACAATCTTGTGGCGGTATAAAAGCAAAGGGGATGGAGGTGCTGGGAGGGATGAAACCAAGGGGAGAGAGTGAGAAGGAGAGCTGGTGGTGAGAGTTACGCTCAGGTAGCTACGACTAAAGAAATTTAAACATTTACAAGCAATTCAGCATCTTCCTTCAGGGTCCATCTTCACTGTTACTTCGACCGCCCTCTCGCGAGAGAGGGCTGAGTTGCAGCGTCTTGCGATGAATTACACTGTCATCCCCGGGGAAGGAACCAGGCTAAGGTTCATCCTCACCCTCGTCTTAGTTCATCCCGCCTTCATCTCACACCCCAGCCTCATCTTTGAATCCGGATTAGTCCCGGGGTATCCTCGAATTTGAACGCCCTTGAATTCTCGCCAATTTTACGCACTCGTTCGTCTAATAAAAAAAAAGTGATACATCATCCCTTAAACGATAGCGGCTAATTATACACTACAATCAATGTACTATTTTTCGATAAACTGTCTTTACGTCATCTGAAAATTTAGCTTGTCATCTGTCTTTATATCTATATACAGAACTGTGTGAAATGGCATAAAAACTGCATAAGATTGCATTAAGGCTGCACGTGAAGTCGCTCGTGCATATCGAGATGGGTATCGATATACTTTTACGTCATAGGTCACTCCCCTTTCTCGATAAAAGAATAAATTCTGTCCTCAGAAAATAACTATTTGCATAGTACGCTAATATGTAGCTGCAAGAAAAATCTGTGCGTATTAAAATCCTATGAATAACACGTGAAAACACGGGGATTCCCCTAAGCTCGGGCTAGACCTACTAAGTCGGGGAATCCCCGTAAATCCTGAAAAAGCCAAGCATTAGACTACACAGCGTAGCTTCGGTGCACGAGTCCAGAGTGACAAAGAGAAATGAGCAGGCGCTATATTGTTCCTCCGAAGAAAGTGATATGAAGTAAAAAGAAAGATGGAGGAACGAGTACAGTCAAGGCGAAAGAGGCCCTGGAATCCCATGAGATCGTGTCGGCAGGGTGGATTCGAGGAAGATTGGCTCCAGGCTTGCTCCCTCGAGATGAAGACTCAATTAAACTTTAAGATGATATGCAGCCTCATCCCACTTTCAACTCCAACCCCCGCGTGACAACCCTCCTCAATGACAAACCAGTCTCCGATTCGTTTTTGGGGGGGTTAAATCGTAATCCTCCCACCAGCCATATCAAATTTGACGTTCCTTCGTCTCCCGTACTATATTCCATCACTATTATTATATACGGAATCACGCGGAAGATGCTGCGGACTATCAAACGTCAGATACACCTTCGACTACGTTCGGAGGATGAAGTTTCTCATGCTTCCCACAGTCCGTCGGCGACCTCGTCGGATCATCGCTTTTCTTGTATCTCTTGTTTTGTCACTCGCCTGTACGATTCGCTCTGCTCCCACGGAAAACGTGACGCTAGGCGTTCAGGCCTACTTCACAGGGCGCGACTACTTTGCCGTTCGATGAATTGTCGAAGAAGAATGATAGAATGGGTGGGATCGGGTGGGGAGGATCGTTCTATTTCTCCTGGTTACCCACGTACTGTAGACTAGCTTCGAGTTCCCTGTAGTCTGTTCTTTGTACCTTTTTTTTCTTTTAATCATTTTTCTTTTCTCTCTTTTATTCAGACCAGAAGTCCACTGATAAGGGAACTGCAAAAGGAGATGGGAGCTGATCGTGAAAGGAATGAATGGCTATGAGGATGCTGAGGAAGATATTATAACGTACCAGGGTCTAAATTCTCCTTGGGGAGAGAACGAGATTACGGTTGATGTAATATAAAAATGAGGAAATCAAGAGTGAATCGTTAAGTCACTCTAATGGTTGATAGTGGGACTTATATTCCGTTTTTCGAGATGTGGCGGAAGTGCCGATCGTTAATGGCTGTATCAGTGGATACCTTGTTAATTTTTCGATTTTAATTATTTCTAACCTCCACATTCAAGTCACCAAAATTCTTGTATCTAGTCCAGAGCAATCCTAACCTACCCTTGTAATTTTACTGGCTCCGCAAGAACGCGGCGAAAGTTGTGAGAGACCCGGCTGATCTTGCTCGGCCGAGCGTTTATTTCCGTTCGATGGACTTTCCGTCCAAGTGCAGTTGCAGTAGACTTAATATGACTTTGCCAAGTCATCGAATCTAAACGAAAATACATAAATTAGAAGAAAAAAATATATTAATGACTTCGGCCATTCCAAGAGTTTAGACTCGAACCATGCGCGGCGTATAATTTAAATTGACCCGATAACCCATAGAATTGGTCACTTCAATGGGGTATGTGAGAACCAATATGAAGTTTTGAAAACTAGAGCACAAACCGATACCAGTCTTTCCGAATTGTTAAATGATCCGTAACCTCATAAATGGCGACTGGTACTTTATCCAGGAAATCATGATTCCCAAAATAAATGTATCTCCGTGTGGCGCGTGACAATGACGCGACAGTTAACATGGTTCCACTAGCTACAGGGGTCCATCTTTCTTCTCCTCGATCCAGTGGGGGTCTTCTGTTTGGACCCCTTTGACCGACCACTCGTCTCCCCCTGAGTCTACATTCTCCTTCAATGACTTCTCACGGGTTCTCATTCTGGTAACTTGTAAGGCCCAGTATTGTCGTAGGGTCCCCTTCGTCGGAGCTCGGTAATTTGGGCTGCCCTGGGGCCCCCCCCGTTGGTTAACACTGTGGGGGACAGAGGGGATGACACTATAGGGATATTTTGTCCTCTTGGCGTTTTTCACACCCACGCTGCGCCCTTAAGGGACACGAAATAAGAAGTCGGATTTGGAAGGTCATGAATATGAATAAGGACACGGGATCGCGTGGTGGTTTTTTTTTTATGAATTTTTTTGAGGAATTTTTTTTAGAATCCTCAATCCAGACAGTTTAAAAACCGTTGATTAAATAAAATGTTCGATGATTTATATATTTTAATTTTTCGTGAATTTTTATATTCATCTCTTTTTTTTTTTCTATTCTAGGTAAATATTCATATTGGTCGAACAAGACCCATATACCCGTATACTTGCTCGTCCTCCTCCACCTGGACCACGGCGTATCTCAATCTCCAAGTTCTCAAGCCAAGTTGACTCACCTCTGGTCGACTCACCGGCTCTTAATCTTGGCACGATTCCCAAGTAAGATCGTAATCTGAGATTTAGGCCCGAGCCTGGGTACCGCGCACCCATGGACCAGCTCATCTTCAACTTTGCCTAACCTCACAGACATCTCTTACGTATGCATCTCGTCTCCCAGATTTTTAGTCTCATAAATTAAATCTATAGGTCATCCGGGTCTGACCAGGTCGCGCTATCTGACCTGTTACTTTTTCTAATCATCATATTTGGTTATTAAGGATTGGCCATACAGCTGAATGAAAAACAAAAATTGGTTTCAACCTCAATTGAACACAGATGTCTAGAAGACAGAAAAAAAGGGGTTGCCAGGTTAACCAACTGCACAAGGGCTTAGGATTTCATTGCGCAACAAGTAGTCCCGTCGTAGGACGCCTAGTGACATCTACATCGATAACAGCTTCTTCCACCGCTCTGAGCTTGTCCGTGACCTTTGACCCAGTCGCCACCCCCCGGCGTAGCAGAGCCCCAGTCAGCGCGACCCCATTTTCTTCGGAGGCTGCATTATCGCCCCCTCGTTCATTCAAACCCGCTTAAACGTATCCATGAAGTTTTTCCTAGTGCGCTCAAACCGATACCGGTCGAACCGATCGATGATCGTGCGTGATCGGCTCCGGCATGCCTAACCCGATCGATCATTAACAAAAAGGTGAGAACTCGCTCCTGACTCTCCGACTTGGGTGAGAGTACATTCACCGTAAACTCATGTTTTTGACTTTGTATATATACAAAGAAGATGTATATATATACCCGATGGCATCTCTTCACGGATTACTTTCACCTCCGCAGCATCTTCCTGATCCATCTGATATGGACCCTAATAGACGGTCACACCGGCTGTCAAATAAAGTAAAGAAAGAAAGTTATAATCCGAATAAAAAAAAAGATCAATGGACGTAACACCCAGGTAATTAAAGAAAAATTTTTTTTTTTCAATTGCATAAAAATTTAACGAAGTCAAAATATGTTCAAAAAATTTTTTTTAGATTCAATCGGTTCATCCCACCAGATTTTATATTTATACCACAAACTCATTATACCGGCGAAGATCTTCCTGACCCAGGAAGTTCCGGTCTGCCGCATTGAAAGATGGTTGACACCAGGTGTCCCGTGGGGTCTTCGGTACCCTGAAGATGATCGTCCTAACTGTCTAATGACCGACCGCAGACATTATATTCCCCTTCATCCTCACAGTTCTAGGTGGTTTGTATAGTTGATTCAGGTTGGCTTCTATGAACTGATCATCTTTCGGCAGATCCTGAAGAGTCAAGGATTGACAGGTGGTCTTCTTCCTGGGCTGCCAGCCAATCCCCACTCGACATACCCTGATGGTTTTCAATTCAAGCGTGACCCAATGGCACGTGCCACTACCGACGTAGACGCCTTTTTTTTCAACTCCTTCACTTCTGGTCACTAGGAAAAACCAACGGCAGTGCGTGCCCAGTGTTTCGTCTCGGCAGGATCAATGCGATTGGCTTAGGAGGAAATTGGTCTGGACCGAAAGTAAAAAAAAAATGTTTTGCCAAAAAAGCATCGGATGCGCGAAACTGAAAAATTCGTTGGGTTTATTTTTGATTTTCTGTCTGTGCGTTTCACTGGTTACTGTCTGTGCCTTGAAGTCAACATCCGGAACGATGTCTCTGCCCCTCTTCTTCTTCTTGGAGATGCTCAGGCTCTCTCGGCGTTTGCTGCGCTCTGTCCGTGACCGTAACGCAAACACGGTACAAGAAACTCCAAAGCGTTTAGGTATCATAGGCGTGACACTCTTTTTATTTTGGAAAAAAAAATTGAGCAAAAAAGAACATTTTTCGCTTCGTATAATTTTTTTGGAAAATAAAGAAATTCTAAATTTTGCGAATTACGTATCTTAGGATTTTTTTATCGTACAGGGATAGAGATCGTGGGCATTTTTGAATTATTTTTTGGGCGTAAAAAATTTTTTTTCTACACTAAATTACCGATCTTTTTGGATTTATCTTAGATGCTCGTGCTCGTGGTTGTCTTCAATATTGTGGTAGAAGCGAATGCAGGTGATAAAGGATCATTTTTCTCGAGCGAAGCTAATGCTCGGTAGTAAGTAGTATCGATCTGTAATGGAGGATCTTCTCGCGGTTGGAACGATTGTTAGATCGAATCGGGCGGTCACTTTGATATAGGGCCCCCAACGAATTAGGGTTCACCTGTCTGACCTCCGCGGTTGCCCCGGAGCAAGACACAGCTCCCGCAATGCTCTGGCCTTGAGAGCAAAAAATCTCGGGACTGGCATAGGGGCCCAGCCTCCCTCTATGGACCACAGCGAAGAGGGTGCCGACTCGTTGGGGGATTCACAAAAAATAAATGAGTTTGCGCTACGGTAAAGTAGATCACCTCCCAAGTCACCTCAGGATCCATTTATATCTCCGCAGCATCCCGAGCGTCTTTAGAGATCGTCATATAGCATTCCGTGACCTTGGAATTTTTGTATCAATTTTTATCTTACTTATCAATTTCTAAATTATATGGGCAAAAGTTATAGTCGTGAACTTTGAACTTTTATTATTAATTAAATTTTTCTTTAATACGCATGGGGTATTCATATTCTCGGTTGGGGTAGTCGTGCTCTGAAGGATTTTGTAGATTTTACGCAGGGGTGGAGAAGAATTTAGTCGGACTTGGTCCAAGCGTAAAGAAAACGAGACGTAACCGGAAATTGGAAATCGAGGATCGATGGAAGAGTCATGATCATCGAGTTAATCATGGCAGGTGTTTGTGAACTACTGATCGAGATGCCAGCTTTTAAATTAACAGCGAACACAACCCCCTTTGTCCAAGGGTAGCTACTGTAACTTTAATTCTGTCTTACATGGGTATAGTCTATCCATACGATGGACCACAGCATCCGAGAACCAATTGGTTTTCTGACAAAATTATTTGACGATGGACCACAGTGGTGTGGTTCGTGTGAATTGCATTTGATACGCTATTGGGGTATAGTGCCACCCACCCCTTAAACTGCCCTTTTTTTTTCAACCCCACGAGCTAGGATAAAAACTTGGGATATCGAGAAGAAAAAATTTTGGAAAATAGTTTCAATTCACTTTTTCTTCCAATTTCAACTTTATCAGAGTGCAGATTATTTTCGATCGTTGATAAATAATAACATTTACTGATAAGTCGATCTGATGGAAGATTTTTGGAATCGACTGTTCTTACTGTTATACATATTTTTCAATTTTATCGTTTCCTCGGTTCATGACCTTTCGCTAATTAGTCTTGAGCAAAACAGTGGCTGAGTGGTGTACTAATTCAAAGTCATAAAGGTCCCGGTTAATGTCCCGGGATACGTTGAAGAAGGGACTGCCTAGGATTTCAAGTAAGATGGCGGTCAAGATATACGCTGAGTCCATGACAGGGGTGCCTTGGTTCTAAGAGGGTAGCCACTTCCGGTCAGAACATTTCCTGTAGCTTCTCTACACTCGGCACGAGTTCCGTTTTCGCGAAAATTTACCTTCCTCAGCCGGAAATCCGGCGAGTCTTAGTTCGAACGGGGTGAAATAAATTAAAGAAGTCTTAACCAAAACAGTGTAAGCATGATCGAGACTTGAGAGAATTCGCAATTAGAAAATTAATAAAAAATATTTTTATTACATTTTGCATCCACATATCGTGAAAAAAAAGCTCATATCCTTTTTTCAAAATTCCCTCGTTTTCCGTATCATCGCGTACAGACTGTCGATGGTGTTAGTGTCAAAGGAAACCGTTAGATGTCGCGTCGTCTAACCTCCCTCGAGTATCGAATAAAATTCATTCGTCACGTTTCCAGCCGATTCGCTTCGCGCATTTCCAAACTGCAGTTCGCGACAGTTGACAATTCAATTTTCACAATACACTCTTAAAGGCGTCTAATACAAACGTAATAAAGCACAGTTCATGTGAAACAGACACGCAGTCTACGCTCAACGAAGAAACGAACTTTGACACTTATCAACAATGGATTTTAACCTAAACAGGCAAGTTGCACAGACATCCTATCTAACGAGACTCCGTAAGTAAACTTCCTTATGTCAAACGGCGATTAGAACAGATTAGAAGTGAATTTCCGTATACGCGTTGTCACACACGAAACACAAGAGTCGCCCGTTCACTTTTGATAAGCGGAACGAGGCGAAACGGAACGGGACGAAGTAAAACGGAGGATCGTTTAAGATGGATTTACGGGATTTTCTTGAGAACGCTCGATTGCTCTAGGCCGGATTTATTCAGGGCCGTGAACGTTTCTTTCTTTGTCTCTCTTTTCTCTTTCTATCTCACTCTCTCTCTCTATATATATATATATACGTGTATATACCTCCAGTACAATTCTAACTCCTCAGCCACTACTCCCACCACGCGTACGACTATCCTTCATCTCGTGTAATTCATCTGCCAAAGATCTCCGGCAGATGGCTATAGCTTCTATTAAACCGTATTAAACGGCAACGTTGCAAGAAGTCGGATGGTGACGCAAATTTGTTACGCAGCTTCTTCCTCAAATTTTGTCCCACAGTCTCTTTCCTGTTTCTCTCTTATTTTCCGTGAGAGCGAATCAAACTGATAAAATTCATCGATCCTCCTCGCAATTTCTCATCGATTGCCAATCAATCACGTTCTCATTAGTCGTATCGAGAAATTCATTGTTACAGTGAGACAATGGACTTTGTGAATGAAGTTTCGACTAGAGACAACTTCACTCTGTTTTTATCCCTATCAAAGCGTGCATTCGGCTTCGGTGGAAACTGCAGTTGGTTAGTGGCGCAATTATACGAATAGGAATGAAAAGGATTGGAAAGCGTAGGCGGAGTCGGTTTTGTTGCACATGCGCTTGGTCATGGGTGCCACCCACAAGGTTGCACGATTGCACTTTTTTTTTCTCTTATTTCCCTTTAGTCGTTATAAAATTCGTATTAATCGACAACTAATGGAAATCAAAATTATTGTTATTATACCTAACCTCATATAACCATAACATAATTAACCTTGATTTAGGTCCAATGTAAATGGTCGCAACGATCGTTCAGATCGATCTGGATCACGATCCAAAGAAAAGATACGTTTGTCCTCAAAAATGCCGATGGATTTTTGCATATCGATTCTTTTCGATAAGGAGGATCGATAGCGTGACGAAAATTCAAACCAGTCAAGGGCAATGACGGAATTTTTATTCAATTGGTCGATAAACCTGAAGGTATGAAAGACATCTTACACAAATTATTAATTAGAGGTTAGAAACTTTTTTTCAATGCAAAAAAAAAGACAACTTTTCAATTAATCTGTAATTAGTTTTCTGCTCTCTAATGGTCTCCTGAGATTTTAATCGACGTCTCGGGTCGTCGCGACGCTTTTAATACCCTATGCATAACTAACAGCAGTTTCTTCCCCCTCTTTTCCAGAAAGTTTCAGCAGCGAAATTAGAAATTCGACGCACAGGACCACCTAAAGTCTCTTGATCGCAATGAGATAAATAAACCCAATGGGTGGGCCCTTAGGGGTGCAAATATTGTCGGCCTAGCTCCAGGATACGGGTGGGGTCTGCGGGGGGTGTTTTTACCAATGGTTATGACGTCAAGGACCACCCTACCACTTCTTGACAAGGTGGTACAGAGCTCCAACCGCGTGTGAGAATCCATGCCGTGTGATTTCACATACGATTTCCCGCCGAAGAATCTGCGCAGTAGGTATGCGCATTGTCCCTCAATGGAAACCTTATGGGAATATCGATAAAGCGTTCGGTCGCGACCCGTCGCCAAGATTAGCCACAGTTAAGAGCGATTGGACAATTTTAATAAGTCGATACGAATCTCTGGTGCTTTTAGTACTAATTTAATATTTATGCAATTAATCAGGTAACGACTGTCAGGCAAAAGGAACATTTAGAAATACGCTCTGGCTCCCTACCGATTTTCGCCTGTGCCCTTTAACAATGGCTCTGCCCCAGGTCATTATTCCAAGTGCTCGGTTAACTTACTAACGGCTAATTGCACGTTATTAACCGTCAGCAAATTAGGCCAGAGCGCCCAACTGTCTAACGATGGAAAATCATAAGGAACATTCTAACCTCTTAAGGTTAGGTTTCACCTGTCAGATAAGAAGCTTCGTATATTTCAATAACAGCCATCCCGATCTTTCGGATATTATATAGAAAAGTTACGTAAAGCTCGTTGGGCCAATTCAAACGTACCCAAGACAATGCTACCAAACTCCCTGAAATTCTAGAATTTTTTAATTCGTACCAGTGACGTCACGGCTTCAATTACGAAATCAACAAAACCTCACAGGTACGTAACGCTCTATCGCGCATGATTGAAATTTGAAAATTCACAGAGATTCACGGGGGACGGTGATCTTGAATCGAATTTTTCTTTTTTTTTTTTCAATAATCACGTGGCCCCGGGATTCTTTGAACGGCTTTAAAATATCCAGAGTATATGACTTTATTATAAGCCACGTATTAGACACGTAAATGACTGCTTAACAGGGGTGCGGTGCAGGAGGTGGGTGTTCTCGATCCCGCCTACCATCCTTTGCGTCCAATGCGGTGGCTGGTTCCCCAGGGGTCTCCCGATTCTCTCCACTGGGTCCCTTCTCTTGGGCGACCAGCCCGAAGTGAGGACTTACAGCAGCGATAATAGTCGGCAGGCCCCTTAGTCAACGCTATAGACTCGAAGTGTCGAGTACGAGTACCGATCTCTGGTGCCACCCGGACGTCTTCCCGACGACGTCTTCGTCGGGGACTTTATAAGTGAATATTGTAAAATTCTCGTAGTCCGACGTTATTGCGAGTCGCTTGGTTCGTGGTGGTTTGAATTTTTGTATAATTTTTTTTTGAGTGACTTTTTTTTTTTTTCTTTACTTTCTACCACGTTTTTAATCGGGCAACCAGCTCGTCTATTCGGTCGTACGAGAATGCTGTGACCACTGTGCGGTGCGCGATCTTGTTCCGGTTCCTGGTTGTGATCGTTGTCAACTGTAATTTAGTTTTTCGGGGAGGACGATATGCTGTTCAAAGGTAATAGTTCACGGCTGGAACTTCTGATTGGAAAGATACAGGCACATAAGGAGTCACCGTCGCCACCGCAGGATGACAAGTGCCACCCTAAATTGAAAGGTTTGATTTTAATCAGGGAAAAGAATCCTGTCTCTTTTTTATTAAAATAATTTTCGTTTGTAAGTCTGTTTGTCCTTTTTTTTTGAATTTTTTATTTTGGGGTAGCAATTAAAATGTCTTATATGCTTCGCACTGATTTTCGAGTATATGTATTTTTAAAATTAGCCAACCATGTTTTATTTTATATTTTTTAACAGGAACTTGCTTTCTTTCGTTTTCTTACTGTACTATACTATTGTTTGAAAATTTTGAAAATTTTTTTTTTACACACCTCTCACGGATCTCGTTATTAAATACGATGATTTTTCTGGATCATAATTTTTGATCGGTCATGGATCTGAGATAATTGACCTCGATCAAAATGTCTGATTCACGAGTCAAATTGCGAGAGGGTTGATTATCGATTTTAACGCGGACCAAAAATTTCCCAATGATCTCCCGATTTCGTTTCTGCACGGTGAAAATAAAGAAAAAAAAGGGTGATCGCGGCAGATGTTCCGTCAATTGTAAATCCGTCGCGATCTTCGCGTATTAACATCGCATAAGTCACAATTAGGAAAGACGTTAAATCGCGACCCTATTAATAAACGTCACCGAAGATCTATAAATAGCCCAGAGAGGGAGGTGACAACACTCCACGGCTGCATCGGCAGGTCGCGAAAAGAAGCTGCCAGTGTTAAGTGCGACTATTCTCGCGACGATGACACATCATCTCCTGATTGGATGGGATCGTTTGCTAAATAAAACCAAACCCCAAGAGCGGAGCCCACGGTTCTGGGTTTGCGGTCAATATATAAACAAATCACCCCTAGGTGGTAGTACACCGCCCCACCTCGATTCGATCAGATCTAGCTCGATTTATTTATTGTCACGATCAGCTGTTCGACGTCCGCCACACTGAGTCATGAAAGAGCGCGCACCAAAGAGAGACGTCCCCACCTCAGAATTTGACCTTTTGACACGTCCTAGTAGAAACCGGAAGAAAGTCGGTCGGCAGCCATTTTGAAAATTTATACACCTCATTTTCTCTCACTCAAAAGTGTCAAAAATTATTCGGAGAATGGTCCCCCACTCCCAAAAAAAATTTCACCTCGATACACTATAATTTTTGTATTTTCGAAATAATTTTCAAATTTACAGCTTTACGAATCATATTTATCCTTGCTCCGTCTTCGTCAATCGGAACGAGTGGCGCCCGGCGAATGAGGGTAGCGAATGTTAATAATGATGAGACCAGTATGTGGGCAGAGGATGCGAGTCATTTAAACCGAAACGTTCATGAGTATATATATATGTTCGTATGGTTAATCGCATTGGGTGGCGTTGGTTAACGTTGACGCTGACGCTAGTCACGCGACCAAGTGAAGTCGTGCAGGATTCCGTAAAATCTCTTAAATTGACTCGTGGGTGTCTTGGCAGGCGCGCGTGCGCTGCCTCCTGGCAAATGAGGAAACGGCCAACTAGCCGCATCATTTCCATCATTGACGAACTACGTGCTTCTTCGTATCTTTACTTTAACCACCTACAAGCATTTCGAGTCATGACACTACCGGAAGTAACCACCCCGATATAGTCCCTTTATAAAGATTATTAAGTACCAGGTGATTGGACGTATTATGATCTTCGTGAAACATTGGCCTAGTGGTCTAAACGTCATTAAGACCCATCTGACAGCAAAATTATCATTGGATCTTAATTTTGAAAAAATTATTTCACTATAAATCCGACCTCAGGAAACAAGCTCGCTGTCCAAGAATCATTAGTTACCGTTGGATCCCATTGGGTACCGTATTGTTGTAATTGAAATTTTGAAAAATTATTTTTATGCAAATTTGACACAAAGTCCTTTTTCAAAAATCATTGACAGTCTTGTTGATACCATTTGGTGTCATTGGGTACCGTAGGCTACCTTAATGATTTTTATTCTCTGAATTTGTTCTAGAAGCTTTGTAATGCGTCGAGCGTAAATGCGACTTTAGCTTGTTACATATATATATATATGTGTGTATGACTCCTGGGATTTCGTCTTCTCGTTGTTGGAACATTGGCTAATGGTACCAGTTTCACCGTGTACTCGTTACGAATATGATAAAAAGACATAACGGACAAGGTGAAGCCAGGCGACCAGCTAGATGGACCTGGTACCTTTTTAGTTCGTAAGGTCACGGGAACTGGTCTCTTTTGCGTCGGACGGGAACTTGTTTTTGAAAAAGCATCTGACAACCGCGAGAAATATTTTACTCGGTTCTGAGTGAATTACTTGAATTCGATGTACACTTGGTACCAGTTGGCCTCAGGTACCATTTAAGATGGTACCTTCAATGACCAATGTCCTTGTCATCGTCCTTGTCCTTCAGGCACAGGTACTTTAGTCATTGGCCATGTTAAAAATTATCATGTCATTTGAATTCACTTCAGAGCTTTCCGTTTCGCTTTGCTGTGCGTCATTTGCCCCGTTTCAGAAATCTTTGAATTTTTTTTTTTTTTATGATGGAAAGGAAGTCATTTCAATATCGACGTTTTGGTACTTGTACGGTAATTAGCTGTCTTGGTGGACAGTTTTGAATTTTTATTAACCGTTTTAAAAAATTTTACTGTTTTACCATAGTTGATGATCTTAGTATACTAATTTTGATAATTTCAATTTTAATTGCTCATTTGATTTACTTCTTAATTCATAGTGATCGGATGTTCATAGGCTTTTGTTGTTTGGATAAAAAAAAAGGAATTAGTGAAAAATTATTTTTTGTAAGTGATACCAGTCAGAATTACAGTGTCCAGATATTCATCGCTCATCGTATAACAAATTTTGAGTGGATATATAAAAATTTTTTTTTTTTAATTACAGATGCGTTGGGAACCGGGAGTTCTTCGTGGCACAGCGAAGATGGTGGACCTACTTCACGAAGGGGCGGCGAGACTCCCTCTTCCTGTGCGACGCCGACGTCGGCTAGTTTTCCATCGGAACCGGAAGCTGACGTTGAGAACGGTGGACCGGGTGACGGTAACAACCCTGCTGCTCCATATCCTTGTCAATTCTGTGACCGAACTTTTCCCCGGCTGAGCTACCTCAAGAAACATGAGCAGGTAAGAACCGGAAGTTCAATACTAAATCAAATAACGTTCTTTCCTTACGCTACAAAGGAATGCCTTAATAATAGAAAACAAGTTAATTTTACCTCAATACCAAAATAGTTACTGAAAAATCCATACGCCAGCATCGTTCAGGAGACCAGTCCGCTTGATCCGGTCTCTCTCCCCTACCTATTTCGAGCATCGAGATCTACAGATTGAAGCGTATAAAATGAGGGTATACGAAGACAGCTAAAAAGAAGGAAAAAGAAGGAAAAGAAGACGAACAAGAGGAAGCGATGCTCGATCTGTTCAGCTTCCACAAGATCAGCCTTCAAAAACTTGAAATTCCAGATGTGCAAAGTTACTCCTCTGACCCGAGTCCATTACACGGATTCTTCTCTTTTGCATGGCGGTGGCATTAGGCATGTTTCCGCGTTTACTCTACCTCGGGTCATCTCGAGGTCAAAATCTGTGTCGTACGATCCGTAACAGGTTGTACCGGCTGTCCAGGTGCTCGAAACGAGGCCTGATTCGCGATTCTCGCGAAAAGCCAGAGATAGACCTCGACGGTTCATCACGTAAAGGTCAAACAGAGGGTGCACGCGTGATACCAGTCAGAAAAAAAAGATGAACTTCCTGTATCCTCATTCGGAGTTGAAAATCGTGAAAGTCGATTTAAAAATTACCTACTTCCGGTCCCCGAAAATATCCTCCAACGCTCCTTCGAGTAATCCTTGTTCTCGAGTCTCAAGCGAAAAAAAAAATCTCATCCACATTGGCCATTCCTCATATCCTGTCAAAGGAGCCGCCGAAGAAGCTGCCCACCTAACCCATCAACCTAGCTACGTGCCAGGCTTAAACCACGGACGTAACGTTTCGCTCGACTTTGAACTCTGAAGAAGTCGAGATGAGCGACTGGCGACAAAGGGCCCGACCATATGGGACCGTATCGTAAAAACCGATCTCGATGGGTGACACTCGGAAATGCTGAACCGTCTCAGGAACGAAAGTCAACCCATGCATTTTGTTCTTCTCTCGCGTGTACGTTCTCCATTTGTAAATTCCACCCCCGTCGTCCTCCAGCAGTCATACACAATTCGTATCTACGTTCAAATCGTTCCCGCCGAAGACTGCTAATGTCTGCGCATGCGCAGTATCGACTGCGCATCCACGGCGAAAATTGGGTCTCTTAACGATCTCGTTAAAAAAAAGCGTCTGCTGCTCAGCTACCATTGCTAATGTTATCCCGTCCGTTAATTCTCGGTCTTCCGTACAACGTCGATGATGTCTTCTCGATTACGAGACAGGTGGCGTTAATAAAGCCAAGCCGTAGAGGCGTTTCGTGTAATCAGTAAGTTAGTTCCGAGAGCATCCGCAAGGGTTAACGAGGCATGTCGGTACACTGTCGAAGAAAATACACAGTGGATTTGTTAGGTTATAATTGATCAACGATTGCATGACTTCAGTGGTATTCCTTTATCGGGTGACTATTTATTATATCCTGCCTTTCTTTCTTGTTTCAGAGCCATGGCGATCAGATGCCCTATAGATGCAGCTGGTGCGCCAGGTTATTTAAGCACAAGCGCAGTAGGGATCGTCACGTGAAATTGCACACGGGCGATAGGAGATATCGATGCTCGCACTGCGAAGCTGCCTTTTCCAGAAGGTATGAAAAAAAGAAAAATATACACAGTTACATATAGATATGCTCCATTCACGTCCATTGACGTGTCTGCATTCATGCCTTCTATTGGCGACTTGCGTAACTCTTACTGGCATTTATTCATTTTCTCAACCATTTAATGTTTCCTTAACGTTCTATGTAGGATTGAGAATCTTCGAAGGATTCACAAATCCCGACTGTAATTCAATACTTAACAGCGAACCGGAAGTCCCTTAAAACGTCATCAGCAGATCCTATTTTGATGAAACAGTGCTCCAGACCTGTTGCACAGTGAGAAGTCAGCACGTGACTCTGCAATAATAACATTGATTAATCAAAACACCAGTCACAAAACGTCACTCCAATCGTATCGCTGACAAATCTATGTAAACACGAACACGTGTCTCAACTGTCATGCATTAAGAAGTCGAACAAGAATCTGTACAATGTCAGCTACCCACGTTTAATCGAAATGAAGTATCCAAACGACTTATGACAAAATTCTTATCATACACCACGATTACATATTTCTTAAATTCTTCAGATATCAAGGCTGTCGCAAAATCCTGAACATACAAACAAAATCCCAGGCAGATGTTCAGCGGGTGATAGAATCGGATCAAATATTAAAACAACCGCCTGTCAAATCAAAAGCGAGAAATTTTCAAGGATACGTTGGGGACTGTATACGATTCCGGGGAGCGATGTGCTGGGTGACAAATGACTAATGATCACACGGCGACCAAGGGGCTATGGACATTAGTCAAGCTTACTCCTTAGGAGCCCACAGTACTCTCACGTATCGCCGTGGCATTGAGTCCGCGCGTGTATTGAAATGCTAAGCTGCTCCGAGGGGCAACGAAATAGAGAAGTGAAGGGAGTATAGAAAGGTAGGAAGGGGATGGACGACGTTGCCTTCTTGTCCTAACTATACGGACACCCGTTTCACTATACTAGCACAGGTAGAGGCATAGGTGTTGCAGGACAACAGGTAGAACATTAGTCAAGTGTCTCGTTGCTGTTCCTTTGGTTCATCCGTACGTCGCTTTTGCTTCTCCTATATCCTTTACGGCATACGTGTATATATATATACGTGGATATAGACATAATATTTTAAGTCGCGGTCAAAACTCGATGCTCAGTTATAAGAAAGATCTATTTTAAATTCTATAATATTATACAGAGGCGCTTAACCCAGGGGCACTTGATTATTCAATTATTGAGAACTTTGTCTGTATTAGATCCGTATATTAATTATTTATCAATTGTTCCATTCTGAGGATACTCGACCAAGTCGTAACCGCCACACTGCAACCTGTCAACCAGTATTATAATCGCATCTACAGATCTTTAAGCTACGTCTCTATTCGGTTCTTATATGTTACCGCTAAGCGGCTTGGGTGACCTTACTAAGGGGGAGTTGGTCTCAGTGGTTCTCAATTTTGTTATATTGCAAGGGGGTCTTCGTACTTTATTAAAATTTTCGTTTAGGGTGTCAAATGAGGTTGTACCAGATATTAAAATATTTTTTTATTGATAGACATATATATGTATATTAATAATTATCATTGTTATCGATACCAGGAAATGATAGACTCAATTGTCCTTGATACGGTGGTTGCAATCGAGGAACAGGTGAAACGTAAGAGAAAAGCATTTCCCTCTGCCGATAGAATCGTTACGATCCGAAATCGTTTTTGTCGCACGGAATGCGGTAGCCGAAGAGGTGTAGAACCTGGACCGTTCTCAGGCTTTCGGCATCCGATCTAGCGTCACGTTTTTGACCCCCCGCGATCATTGGTTCTGGTCGGTCTTCTTATTGTGGGTCCGGAAGTGGAGAAGGGGAGTCGAGGAGCGAAGAGGGTACATGGATGAAGTGGGGATGGGGCGATCTAGAGCAGAGAGAAAGAGTAAGAGAGGGAGGGGAGAGTGGAAAAGAGAGAAAATAGTGAAGCCACGTGACGGGGGTGGTGGGTGCCGTGGGAAATGAATCTGACCACGCGAGTCGGATAAACTCGACTGGGTGGGGCTTAAGTTTCCAATCCATTTACTTCCATTTATTTCACGGTCAACAAGGATAGCCATCCCCACCGTTTGACGATCGCCATTTTTATTGGCCAACTGTCTCGGCTTTACGCACGCTAATCAATTAAGCCGTCATACTCTTTTTTTTTTTTTATATTGGTTTCGATTCCCGGTAACCGGTAGGGTCGTCTCTTGATTTACACCAATAAAAAATCTTGTCGATTCACAATCGATCAGTGGCAATTATTGAGCGATTTGATTTTCGGGGAATTGGCGTGAGAGAGAAAGAGCGAGACGATCAGATCGTTCACTGGGATCGATCGTACTGCGAATAAGGATCATGATGGTCCTTTCAGGGAATTGATGGAATTGAAAAGTAGGGGGGGACTGTTCGTTGTTTTGTACTCAACCTCGTTTCCTCGGACATATTGATCAATTTCTTAATGCATTTTGACTGACCGTGACTGGGACCGTTTTGGGTCTTCAAGAAACAATTGGAGCTATACTGTCATACAATGTTCTTGTAAAAGTTCATGATTTAATCGTTGGATCAAATGGGACTATTGGATCATTGCCAGGTTCGATTGGCTCCTGTATTTAGGGATTGACTGATCGACCTCGTTTGAGAATTATTTATGATAATTATCTAATCGTTTTATTGTTTGTTAGTGCATTGATTTTTTTCCTTATTTAAAATCAAGAGCAATTGATGGAAGTAAATTTTGTATTAGGAATTGTGCAATACGTTTATCCATTGTAATGCAGTTATCCGATAAAGCTCTATATTTCAGTAATAGAGATGAACTTGATTAATGAGTAAAATTATTTATATCTCTAAAAGGCTTTAAGTATTTTGAGATAAATTTATCTGTATATACCAATCCGATGCAGTTGGAAGTGACCGTAATCATTTTTCCATTACTCATTCGACAGGTTAAAAGTTGAATATTTTTATTTGACTGCGTAAAGTGAGAGTTGATGTTGCTTCGAATGAAGACAAGTCAATTAGTTTTAAGAGATGCAATTACAATAATCCTGTTACTTGATTACATTTCTATATCTCATTTCATTCGAGCTTCATTAGATTCCTTATGAATTACCAGATATAATTGTATTATAAAAATTTTATTTCACATAAATCACCACATATGGAAATATAATTAGAATGCCAGATTATCATTTATCCCTATGTCAAGGCTCAGCATGCTCTATTCAGTGTCATTGACTGGTCACTGATATTTCATATAAATACTTTTCTTTCCAGTGATCACCTCAAAATCCACATGAAGACCCACGACACTCAAAAGCCATTCCAATGCACCGCATGTTCACGTGGCTACAACACAGCAGCAGCCCTGACATCCCACATGCAGTCTCATAAGAAGCACCAAGGAGGTTCAAAGCTGGAGATGGAATTTGGTCGTAGAAGCGTATCCTCCCACAGCACATCCTCACCGCCAGTACCAAACTCACCGTCAACGAGTCCAAAGCTAGGCCCGACCTTGAAGCATCCAATGACAAAATTATCACAGTCAGCAACTAGCGCTTCAAACACGCCAATCCTCAGTTCACCATTAAAACTCGCATGTATGTACTGCACGCGTGACTCCTTCACGAGTATGCAGCAGCTGCAGATGCACGTGCACACGATGCACCAGGGTATACTCAGCGGAGAACATCTGATAATGCCTTCGCCAGGCCGACTGTCGGAAACACCAAGTACTACCAACCGTGAACCAATATATGAGCGCAAGTACGTGGAAGAACGGGAGAGGCCTACGGAGAGAAACGACTCCTATGAGAACAGCTTCTCCTGCGGCCAATGCACCATGAAGTTCCCAAGTCTAGGTACACTGAGAGATCATCTGATCTCGATTCATCGTACAGCAGATGGATTCGGCGGTGCTCTCATGATGTGTCCACTTTGTGGTGTACCTTGCGCCACGGCTGCTGCCTACGCGGAGCATTACGTTCTTCAGCATTGTGAGAACCGGAGGATGGGCTTCGAAGAGGTCCGGGAGGCCAGGGATAGCAGAGAGAGTCGAGAGTATTCGGAACCAAAGACAAATGGTACATTAAAGGATTCCGAGGGCGGTTACGAGCCTTACGAATCGTATGAACCGTATGAGTCGTACGAGCCATACGATGGGAGGAAGGAAGGTCGGCCGCGTGATGAGCGTGGGACCACGAAGATTCCTAGGGAAACTGGTCCAGTGGAACCTGCCGACCTGACCAGCAAACACGGGAAAGCCAGTAGCGACAGCTACTCCGCAGGCACGCTTCTCTGCGGTCAATGCGGTGCTGCTCTCAAGGACTTTGAATCCTTTCGCGAACACCTTGCGAGACACCTGCAGGCGGATCAGAGGAACGAGGTGCTGAAGAATCCTTGTCCGAAGTGTGATGCGTCCTTTCATGAACGGGAGGATATGCTGGACCATTTGACTAAGCACTTTCTAGGACAGACTAGTAAGGAGTACTGCTGTGCCGCGTGCAAGAAGTTCTATCCTCATCCTGATCTACTTCAGCGACATCTCTTGGACGCTCATGCACATCATCTCTACCGGTGCGCTCTGTGTCGTGATACTTTTGACTCCAGGGTGGCTATTCAGGTACACTTTGCCGTGAAGCATAGCCAGGAATGTAGGATCTACCGATGCAACGTTTGTTCGGTATCGAACAATGAGAATTCTCCTGGGAATGCACCTGTCGAAGGTCGTACTCTCTTTCGAAGCGAGGCTGAGATGGCTAATCACGTTAGAAGCGTCCATGCACCACCTCTTGGGGACAGTCCTCTACCTAGGAGTCCAGCATCGACGCCAGGAGTTCTAATGCATCCGAGCCCTCGGTGTGTCTTCTGCGGGGTCTGTTGTACCTCCGACCTCGAGTTGCAGCTTCATCTGGCTAGCCATGCTACTAGCCTGTACCGGTGTCCTATTTGCCGTGAAGGCTTTGCCGTTGAGTTCCTCCTGGAGAGGCACCTGGCGCATGCTCATCGCACTGCTGAACTCCCTTCTAACGTCCGGAACAGCATCCGCGCACTTCGTGCTACCAGGTCTCAGGACGACTCTGCGGTAAGTATCTAGAACTCGCTACTGTCCTATTTAATGATGAACAGATCGGCGGTAATGACGAATCAATGATCGTTCCTGATTGTTCATTCGTAGGCGAGACCTCCATCTCTGAAAAGAGGACGTTCACCGGCATCCAGCAATAACAATTCTCTTAATCAACGTGACAATAACAACAAGAGGCTCAATTTTGGTACTCCTGGTGGACAGCGCTGTGAACTATGCGACCGGGGCGAATTTGCGAATGACGCTGAGTTACAAGCGCACAAGAAATTGGCTCACGCGCCTTCGGTACCTCCACCACCGCCACCACCGCCACCTCCGCCACTTCCACCACCGTCACTACCTCCAGCACCTTCTTCGTCTTCGTCCACTTCTTCCACTTCTTCTACGAAACTTCAAAGCAAGTCTCTTGGGACCACTCTCAGTTTAACCTGCGCCTATTGCGGTGAGATCTGTCGCTCGAGGAGTGAACTGGAGTCCCATACGAGAATTCAACACGCATCGAATGAACCTGGTGGACGTCACAAGTGCAACATCTGCGATGAGGTCTGTCCTTCTGGTGCGATACTCGCTGAGCACAAACTTCAGAAGCATTGCAAGATTCAGTTAAGCGACACGTGTCTTGTATGTCGGGCGAATCTCAGCACAGAAGCTCAATTTCTGGAACACGTACAGCGACACAGTTTGGAAGGTGTCGATACCCAGCAAAGACTTGATAACGCTTTACCCCATCTTCCGGCAGGGTGTATAGTCTGTAGGCAGACTCTTATGAGTGAACTTGAATGTAGACTCCATGCCAGGCATCATTTAAGGCCTAATTGTGGTTCCAGAGGATCTGGCTTAGGGTCGAGTTCCAGTCCAAATTCAGGACAACAAGAACATTCCCAACTACAAAAACCAAGCTGTTGTCTCTGTTTACGCGAATTGAACTCTGAGGATTTTGTTAGTCTTCCTGCTAATAGGAGTAGTGTTACTGGTCAGCCGTTACGTGTCTGCAAGTCATGCTACGTCAGACATTCTCAGGGTCTACCCATTCTTAATTCACCCTATGAACTAATTCGTTCTGGAAAAGAAAGGTGGGACAGTGATAGGAAACATAAATCCGAAGAGAGTGTTGTTGCTAGTGAGAATACAGTTGTTAATGATGCAAGTACAACTAGATGCGAGGACTGTGGTGTCAAGTTTGAACTCCCGGAGGAACTTGAGAAACACAGAATGGCAGAACATGAAGTTAAGGTTTCAGGAAGTGGACCAAACACTTACACCTGCATTCAGTGTCAGGTACTTATGAAATTTGTTAGTTTTTTAAAATGTCCATTACCTGTTCTATCTATATTCTCTTATTCCTTATGGCTGTTGTTTCTTAATTCTATAGATGTCCTTTGCTACGGAAGCCAAAATAAGGCAGCATGTAAGGCTCGAACACTTGGAATCATCTGGGAAAGGATTTGTCAATGCTTTACGATGTCATCTATGCCTCTTCGAAGCCAGCAGTCCTCTTCAACTTCAAGGTCATCTCATAGAACACACTTTTGCTGGCTGTGCAGCACTTTCTTGTTACATTTGCCAGTCTCTTTTCACAACACCTATTGGCCTTCAGGTAAATATTTGAGAATAGAAACACGTTATAACTCTTTCGTAATTCATTAAAAAGATCCGGACCAGTAATCCTTTTCGCATTGCAGAATCACATGTTACAACAGCATGGCCTTGGTGCTCGTCCCTACGACTGTTCCCTCTGCAGCCTCAAGTTCTTCTTCCGAGTAGAGCTAGACCATCACATAGTAACATTTCATCGAAATGCAAGTGAATCTATTCAGTCCGAAGAACCTATTCGAAGTAACCTGGATCATCCACAAAGTCCAGAGAAAGAGAACGGAGTGAAAGAGCAACAATTGGAACAAGAAGTAGAGAACTCTGGTAATCAGGTGACCATTAAAGAGGAAGTAGTACTACCGGTAGAAGAGGAGGAAGAAGAGGAAGAAGAACAAGAGGAGGACGTAAACGTAGACGAAACTGTTGAACAAAGTATCTCGTGTGACGTGGAGGATTGCGAGAAAGTTTTATCGGATGAGAAAATAGCTGATTCAAAAATCGACATTGAACTCCCAACGGAGAAGACTGATTGTGAATCTGGAAACTGAAGCTGCGAAACCTTTGAAAAATTTATTATTTTCTCATCGTCGCGCGACAATTCCTACCGCTCTCTATGCGACTGTATATAAAATACGTTTCCTTATTCTCAATATCCTCTTTGTCGCGAGGAAATTAATTTCTTTTTTCAATCAGCACATAGAAAGTGATCATGAAGAATTCTTAAGGACAATTATTCTCTGAGTACAACGAACTGTAATGAATGTTTTTCTCACTCGTTCTCAGGCTTTTTCCTTCTCTTTCTCTGTTCAAATTTTTATCACAATTTTAATTAACTTTCTTATCAGTCTATCTCAAGTGATTAGTACCACTTCATGTTATTTATCTTTTTTTTAAAAATTTCAATACATTGTGCTAAATTGTTTCGTTTGCATTCATTGCGCTTAATCATTGACAAACATTTCGTTGATTTTTATATGTTAAACGTTCGACATCGTTGCGAGTGACGATTCTTTATGGTTAATTAAGTTATTGCTGGTGGCGATAATGAATTAATAATATTTATACTCGTTAAACGAGCGGATTCATGTAACATTTCTTCTTGTGATGTCAAGACGGCTGACGCGATTTATCGTCATACATTTTGTTAATATAAATATAGGCACTTACCGTCTGTTCCATGTTTTGATTGGTCTATTTGAATTATGCCTGTATCTATATTATCACTATCGATGGTTATTAATTAACATATAGAAGACATTGAACATTCGCAATATAATTTATGGGTATAAAAATAGTTTCGCGATCAATCGTGATGTCACAATCTCACGACACAATTGTATGATTCATATTGATAAACAGACATGTTTATACAGTATTATTTGAGTATTATTAATCGAATTAATAATACCCAGAATTAATCGTGAATCGTTTATCGCACAAGAAACGCATGAAGCGTCGATTCAAAGCGCATTCCTCTTTGTTACGTTTTCCTTCAATTTTACGTAACTGTCGTTAAATAATGAAAAGTATATTATTTTACAGGCAATTAAAGTCTCGGGCTATCTCATGCGTCCATAAAAAAAAATTCGTCCTGTTATCCAAGAGATGAAAAAAAAAAGAAAGATACGTTACTCATCCGATTCTTATGTTTGAATTAAATAAGCGCGTGCTTTGGGAATATGCAAGGAAGACGTTAATGCTCATCCATGCAAGTTTAACTTGTTCTTATTAATTACATTAAACTTTCGACCCAAGCTCAACAATGGCGATAGTTGTTCTATCGATAAGAGGATATAAAATGAAGTAACAATGGTGTATTTACTTTAAAAAAAGATGCAATAACCTGTCCACTAGGATTAGAAAAGTCGGTAAGATAGTTCTATACGAAATAAATTATTGTTCTAAATCCTGGCTGTCGCTTGAAATATTGTTAGACCAATATTCCCGTCCTGGTAGTTGTCTTTTATTGGACACACGTTATACTGTCCATAAAATTAAGCTCGTATTTACTGCTTAGGTTGAGAATTTAGTATTACTGTTTAAACCAGGATTAGTGGTAAGTATTGCTCAGTTTCCTATGGGTCGGTTTATGTCTATTTTAATGAACCTTTCGGGTATACTGCAGTGTCTGTTGGATTTATTAATTATATTGATCGAGTAAGTGCTGGGTTATTATTGGTATATATACATTTTTTAATTTAAGAATAGATTATTTTGTAATCTTTTTATTCCTACTGTTAACTTAAAAGAAGCTATCTTTTATAACTGATAGCTGTTTTTCAGTATTAATGGACGTTGAATGACGGTTCCATTCCATTATTTAATTATAACATTTTCCAGATTATTCTACGCGTAGGTGCAATCCCAAAATTAACATTATCTGCATCTACCATGAACCAGCCTGTTGACATCTTACGGTAAGAATACATTTTTTTATTTAACACTACGGCAGTAGAGGTAGATAAACGCGAAAGGTC
Source organism: Cephus rjabovi (assembly GCA_030264185.1). Classification (NCBI taxonomy): domain Eukaryota; kingdom Metazoa; phylum Arthropoda; class Insecta; order Hymenoptera; family Cephidae; genus Cephus; species Cephus rjabovi. Next base: position 124,385 of record JASCRG010000528.1, read on the forward strand.
TACCCCTAGTAAAGAATTCATCGCAACGAGACCACGGGCGTAGCACCCAACGGCGCCCTTGCGAGCACCAGGACGTCCCGAGGGACGCTATTCAACGCTACAACCTCCATCCTTTCCCACCGAGCAAGCTCAGTGAGTTAGACGTAAGGGACCTCGTACTGTATTATTATTGTATTTGCCGAATAAATTATCTTGGAACACTTATACTTTGATATTCTTTTGCCCTCTGCGAATATCCCAGAGTATGAATGAGTACCGTCTCTTATTCTTACTTTTCTCCGTGCTAACAGCATCCTTCTCCTCCTTCACCATGATGCTTTGACACCCCTTTTCAGCTATGCTCCATTTTCTCTGTCATTATTTGCATTCCATCTCTGCCATATGAACCATATCTTGACTTCGCTTTTCTTCATTAATACTACCTTCTACGATAAAATGATTCCAAATGTAATTTGAAAATCGCATCGTCGAAACCTCAGTGGGTCAATTCTTGTTAAATAAATTTGCATTAGTTCGAAATTTTGCCGATAAGGGGGCAGCACCTCCTGGGCATGATAAGTGGCGCCATCTCTGAGAGAACCAGTGAACTTTCTCCGAAAAATAATTCCGAATATAATTCGAAAATCAGCTGTATCTCGAAAAGGGCTGGGTTCAAGACTTTTTTCTTGATATTTTGAAAGATCTCTCTATGCGCAAACGTCAGACTAGTTCATGTAAGATGCTGGTGCAAATCAAATTGCGATAGGGCACTTTTAAAAAATCCCTTTACTTTTTGGAACTTGTAGATAGAATGGAAATAATGGCCAAGAAAATGGAACACAGCTAAAAAGAGGTGTCAAAGCATAAGGGAGGAGAAGGATGCTGTTAGGACGGAGAAGAGTAAGAAAGAAACAGAACTCATTCGTACTCTGGGATATTTGCAGAGGGCACAAGAATATCAAAGTATAAGTGTTTCAAGATAATTTATTAAACAAATACGATAATGGTACAGCATACGAAGCACAGATGTACATATATGGTTTGCGAAAATTCGCAATAAAAAGCATTAGAGATATATTAAATATATCAATGCAATATAATATACGTATTGTGATATATGCGCTACCACTTTGGATTTTTCCTTTTCCAAAGAACATTTTAAATACTTAGTTTTTAACGATATACCAAGAGGAGAGTGATGGAGACATAGGAAGGAATAGGAGATTCGAAAATAAAGTAGAAACGATTGGTGGGAGCAGCCAGGGAAGATGTTGTTGAAGGGAAAAAGAGGAAGATTATTAGAAAGAAAAAATGAAGAAGACAAGGGAACAAGGAGAGAAGAAAATGCGTAAAACGTATGTACGAAAACCAGATTATTCGGGAGGAGCGAGAAATGAGAACACTCGAAAAAGTAGGAAAAGTAGGAAGGATGAGGAAGCGAAATGGGCTCCTCCTTACCCATTTCCGTGAGGTCCTACCTCTGCACAAGGGAGCTACGATCCCTCCGAGGCCCCACATGGAGACCGTATTTTTTTTTTATTGAGGAAAATCCCCGAGTCCCGCGGCTGTCGCGCACAGGACTAGGAGGAAAAACCTCAGGAAGGAGAGGAAGTCGGATCGAGCGACAAGGAAACGCACAAGGGGTAAGTTAAACGCGGAAGGTCTACCCCTAGTCAAGGATTTAGCCTCAATTTTATATTTTGACTAATATTTAGTAAAATTTGAAAAGGCCTTATTCAATGTTTCGAATTTTCAATAATTCCGTGCAACTGATTTTTTCCTTCTTCCCGCGGGTTATTCAGCCATTTGTGAATCGCAAGGGTTGACGTTGAGTCCTCGAGAATGCTTCTTTGTACATTGTTTGTTCTCATTTTTTGGGTTTATTCTTGAAAATGAGGACAATCATAAAAAGAATAATGAAGAATAAGAGTAAGAATTTTCAAGAGGGATCGCCGTACTCAAAAATCCTGCAATAAGTCCGCTAATATAGAATACAAAAAATCAAGATAAAACACTAAATAAAATAAGACGTCGAATTTCATGATACCAGGTATTATAAAAGTTACGATGTTTAATGGACTAATGGTTTATTTATATATTATTAATTGCTCTTAAAAGTATTGTATATAGATGAAAAATGAGAACGATGTTGTATACGTAAGTAATGAGTTCATAATTATACAGTAAATATACGATTTTTAATCATGCACAAGGTACAGTTACGAATAATATTATTGATTGCAGTTATAATTACATATTATCTGAGTACTAGTGCGTTGGCATGTTTTATAGTGTAGATATACATTTGTTTCTCAAAAAAATATTTCAATATACAATGTGGTATGATATTGCTTTTACATAGTATGAAATTTCGTGGAACATTGGACGGTTACGATAAACTGTTCATGTGGTACGTTTTCAGTACAGTTGTACTAAAGAAAATAATAAAGAAAAAGATTATATCACAGCAACAAGCCTTATGTGGAATTAGCTGTAATAAGTGTTAAATACGATTTAAAATTAGATATATTAGATTTTTAAAATATATATTATATAATTATCTAATTAATATTACAATTATTAGATAATTGACAGCCAATTATAAGAAAGTAATACAATGTTTTGGTCCGCATCACTAGGACTAGTTTATTCTCTTTTTTTTTTAATACCTCACTAATGTTTTGAATCATTTAAAAAGCATACGAAACACACTTTGCATTATTTTATTCTGTAATAAACTTGGGCTAATAATTGCTTTTCATTTTTTCTCCAAAATCTCTTTCCGTTAACCTCATGGACAAAATTGAAATATAAAATTATCTTTTCTCTTATTACATTACATATGGGGATAAGCCACTTGCGTTTTGAACTCTTAATTACTACAGTCGTTATAATGTTGTTGAAGTGACAGCGCTCACCCCATGCACCAGTACAGTTGGTGGTAAGTCAACTGTTAATTCCGTCAACAACTGTAGATATTGCATATGGAGTGTGTCCTCTGCCCAAGCATTGGCAACTGGTGGTGCTGGCAAATATATAAAAACAGCTGCTGTCTGAGAGGAATGATTGCGAATGAGTTGGTTAACGCTGAAAAAATAATTGCATTATTTTAAAAACGATTGTAATATCTGATGACAAGCGATAGGAAAGGAGTATAATAATCTTACCTCAATACGTAAGCTCTGGATGCATTACTAACTTCATCATCAATTGGATCCGTGCTGGATTCATAATAACTCTCTGGCTTTGCTTCAATCAAAGGTCTACCTTTTAATCCACTGATCTGTGTTTCGAAATTCTCAATTTTCTCAATCGAAGCAGAAATCCTTAACATATTCAACAATTTTCTTATTCTGTGCTCATTCGACATCTTCATAAATTCATTGGGTAAATTATTCGACTCTGCAATGTTTAAGTTCGAAGATACTTCAACACTAGAAATTTCACAGTGGAAGACTCTGAGGTGTAAGTTCTTCCAGACCGGAACCATATTAATAATACATGCTAGTTGAAGCATAAAAAGTGATGTTGTATCGAAAGGATCTTGATCGGATGGTTGGAAAAAGTTTACAGGCCAAACATCGATGTACTTCAAGTTTGAGTTTCTGTGAGAATAAATTTCCAATGCCATTAATCAAATCATTGTTACGCGATAAAGAACTCTACATAGTAACAAATAACAGTATACTAACTTTGTTATACGTGACTTGTCAAGCAAGTGGAAGTTTCTGCATACACACAAATTCTTTTTCATCCGAAGAACATCCAAGCACATGCGGACATATTGAAGAGGATCAAGTGATTTCTGAGTACCAGGTTCTCTCAATGGGAACACAGGACCATTAGCAGATGTCGTAATATTGTCAAATATATTGGTAGCATATTGCGAGTTCTCAAAGAAATTATTTGGCGTCTCCTCATCATAAAATCCAAGAATTATAGTATTTGGTTTCATAGCACCCATACCAGACAATCTTATCAAATGATGTAAGCCCTCTCTAACTGTTTTTGTCATTGTTAGCTCAACAAACGCCTTAACTTTCATATGATCAACGAGACTCAACCAATGGGGATACTCATCCATTGTTGGATCAGTACTCTGTCCAGAAAATTCGCCAACCTTAACATGACCAATGACGTAAAGTCCTCCCTTCTTTAAGTCATTAACAAAATGAATCAGTGGACACATTGACCTTGGCGATGAGACCATAAGGAGCATCTGCGGCCTCCAAAACTTTACGTGATCCTTTCTCGAGTCTAACATAAGAAGATACTTTCGAACCTGATGGAATATCAAGGCTTGGGATATACTACCCCATGGTGCATTTTTGCTTGGTGAGAATAAATGCAATACGATAACGAGTATTAAACACAGAATTATGCTGCTGGAAGCATAAATGCTGTTTGTGGTGAACATCATTACGAGTGTCCCAACAAGGCCAATGGTTGCAGTGTGCCAAGTGAAATAATTGAATGTTGGCCTGGAATTAGATAACAATGTTTAAACGATTTGACAGATAGTTGACGCCAGTGAATGTCAGTATTGCCTTTGATAAATTTCTTGCAGTCTCAATACCAACCTAAAGTTCGGTGCGCTTGCTAATTCCAGACCGAGGCAAGCAAGATTGGTAGCCAAATAGCTTAATAGAAATAGTACAGTGTTAATTTGAGCTATGGTGTTCAGCGATCCAATTAGTAAAATTACTTGTACAAGACCCCAAGACGTAAATACAGCGGCGACGGGATTGCCACGCCAAGTTCCGTGTGTTATGAAATTCAAGCCAGATCCTGAGTAATTAAAAGTAATTATTATTACAATTAGATATTATTTTTAACGTTGATGAAAAGACTTACCAAAGACATTATCTTTAGCTAAAGCTTCTAGCACTCTGCTAGATCCAATCAAATTACTTAAACCAGCGCTGAATGTTGCTGTCAAAAGACCAACAGCTACGAATGGCGGCCAGATATTAATTGGCATCATGTACATGAAATTATTTTGCAATAAAAATCGGCTCGTTGTTGCGGCAGTAAGTACGGACAGTACAATATAGCAAATAAAGGTGAACAATACAGCTGACAATGTACCACGAGGTATGTTTTGTCCTGGATTTTTTAATTCGCCTAATTGTCACGGAAAATGAAGAGTAATTATTAAAAATATTATTTACAATGAAACCTAATTTTGTTAAATCTGTATTGTGCGTTTGTTCAATACATACCACTCATATTTGCTCCAGCCATAATGCCAGTCACACCGCTGAACAGTACTCCGAAGACACTTGCGAAATCTGTCATTCTTCCATCACTTGAATAATCTGCGGTATAATTGGCATACAAGTTTTCTGACAAAGTTGATGCCAGTAAACCAGTATATGTCCCATTAACACGATGCGTATCATTTTGTACCAACATGTTAGCCTCGGGTATCAATACCTAAAAAAACTGTATTGATCATTCTACGCCTATGCTGGTCTTTCCTTCATCAGAATAAACTGCATTGAACTGTTACCATTATACTTAAAATAATTAATGTGACTTAAATTGATGAAAACAGAAACGTACCTCCATATGTCCTTGTACTAAGAAACTGATAATCACACTTCCAAGACAAATGCAAACAATTGCCAAAATAGCGACGCTGGTCTTTGCAAACATTGCAGCTCCGATCAGGCATACCAGAAGATTTGCGGTATTTAATACGGAACAATATAAAAATCTCCACCAACTTCCATCTGGGATAAGTGCGTTGGTACCAGTTAAGTAACCCGAAGGGCCAAAATTCTCCACTAATCCTTCGGCACAGCCAGATATGCATAAAGCACTTGATACAATGTTGGCCATAAAGAATAATGTTCCGATGGATCCTCCAAATTCAGGTCCCAGGGTACGACTGATCATAACTGAATACCATTTAGGAAAATATTGCAATTTTGTATTATATTACAGATGTTGCATATTGATAATTATTCACAAATTGATATTATAGGCATTATAAAATAACATTTAAATAAAAAAGATATTAGGCAGCCACAGTTTGTACAGAGTATAGAATTAGGATAATCACTGGCAACTACTCCGTAGGTTAATAATACTTTTTAAAAATGGTTGTAATAGTTATGCAAACAATTGGGGAAATCATTACATTAAAGATAGTAATTAGATTTAAGGAAAGATTATATCATGATTATATCATAGATATTTTTGAGATGTTATGTAAGTTTCGCCAACGCGTTTTTATGCTTGAATGAGTAATACTACTCACAATATGGTCTGTTAGAAGTACCTATATAGTAGTTTCCCTATACTGTTTAAAAGGATACAATAAGCACCACCTCCCTCAACTGCTCCATTTGTTGAGATGGCACAAACTGATGCGACAGTAAATACCAAAATTCCATAGGCAATTATAAATTGTGTGAGAGTCACTAGTAAACCTGCATTTCCAACAATGTATCCTGAAAAAGTACAGACAAAAAATGTGTAATATATTGATACTAAATTTATTTGGAATAATTATAGACTAGCATATGTTGAGTCTCTCGACACTAGTAACACAGCCTATAGTTCACAAAGACAATATTAGACTTTAAAACAATTACCCATTCGTATGAAAACTAAGGCACTGAACATGGACAGTGTAACAGGACTGAAAACACCTGCAAATGTTCCCAGTGTACGTCCACTCTCAACACCAAGACTGCCAAACTCGACATATCCATCACTTTCAGAAGATGTCGTCTTTCCAAATTTAAAGAAATTGCTCAATCTAGAAAAAACTCCATTGCCATGAATTAGTGGAGCTTTCTCACTGGATATTCTGACATTAACTGGGTCTGCATTCGTTGAACCAATTTCAGAAGCTAACATTTTCTATGGCTCACCTGTTGAATAAAAGTAAAAAAAAATCGTATACATAAACATATTAAAATACAATTTGCATTTCTATTGTTACAGAAGGTTCACATCCAAATTGGAATACTATTGAAACAAATGATATACTAATCCACCCCCTCGATAGATGCATATCTGAAGTGCATTCAATTCTAAACAAAGAATAATTGAATAATGTAATAAAAACGCTCTACAAAGATTTCACATTCCAGTCACAGATGTTTAGTAAACAAAATTAATCTTATCTATAAACATACGTAAAATTATACACTTCGCATAATAAAACTGAATGATTTTATAAGTTAGTCACACAAAAATGATGTCATGAATTGAAACGTCAACCAACAGATTGCCAAATCTGTCAGCGTTGGTCAGCGTACGAGTTAGTAATTAACTCACAACTGTACTTTGCATTCTTTTATGCGAACCTATTTATTACCGGTAGTTATGATTGGTTAATTCTATCTAACTCTGCATTCTAATTAGCTCTTGAAGTTAGATATTTTTGGGGAATTTCCTTCCTCCCTTTCCTTATGGCTGACTCCTCCAATCAGGAGATGTGCCAGACTGTGCCAGACTAGGAGAATTTTATACCCCCGTTTCTCCTCAGGCATTGAGTAACGAGATAGATGGATCACTAAATTGAAAATATATAAATCTGCGTTCGTAAAGTGCATACTGTAAAGTGAACAAAAATTCAGAGTCGTTTTGTTACATTTCTAACTGAACGTAAAGTCTATGCAACAACGTGACATTTGAAACATAGAAGCAACATGGCGTTCATGACTAAAGGTGACTGGTATAATTCCCAAGCATTTTGGCAAAATGGACCTGCACCTGGTGCGATTTATAATTTTCCAGGCAACACAGCACAGTCTGAATTCAGCGGTTTCCAACGATCACAGTATGTTGGCATTTTATTTAATATTGTATTATATGCTCATTCAAGTTTAAAAGTTGCATGTCATAACGATTGTTGAAGATTGTATTAAACATCAAACATTATATCTTGTCAAGTTATCAACGAATGTTAGAATAATTTGGCATTTTAGGCACTTCAACTTCTATATTTTTGTTCAATTGTAATTCTTGCTTTTATTATTCTGCAACCTATTATTTTCCACAGAGCTCCAATAACTACTGGTACATCGGTGCTTGGAATTCATTATAAGGATGGCGTTGTTATAGCTGCTGATGTACTTGGATCTTATGGTTCATTAGCCAAGTATAGAAATTGTGAACGTCTTATGAAAGTCAATGATAATATTATTTTGGGTGCTGGTGGTGATTTTGCTGATTTTCAATATATCAAGAATATCATTGAGCAAAAAATGTAAGCAGTGGAAGTTAAGTTGGGACAATGGATGTTTTAGTGCAATTAAGAATTATAATAAAATATTGTTTCAGTCTTGAAGAGGAATGCTTGGACGATGGATTTTCTCTCAAGCCAAAGTCTCTACATTGTTGGTTAACTCGAGTGATGTACAACAGAAGGTCCAAGTTTGATCCTTTCTGGAATAATTTCATAATTGCTGGAATGGATGATGACAAGCCGTACGCATATTTATATTTTACATTTTGTATGGTCTCTGTTACTACTGCTATGTACCTGAAAAATATAAGAAATATTAATTTAACAGATTCATGGGTACCGTTGATAAACTTGGTACAGCATATGCAGATCCTGTTATTGCAACTGGATATGGCGCCTACATGGCATCACCACTTCTTCGAAAGGCTTATGAAGATAATAAAGAGATGACGAAGGAAGAGGCATTACAACATATATATAAATCAATGCAAGTTCTCTTCTATCGAGATGCAAGATCTTTTCCCAAGGTAACTTCTTTCTTGATTCGTTCACAATCAATCCTGTTTTCATAGATGATTTGTTTGTTAGTACAAAAATCAATACATTAAAACTACGTTTGTATTTTTTTCCAGTATCACGTTGGTATCATTAACAAAGATGGTATAGAGATCAAAGGACCACTTACATTAGAAAGCAATTGGGAAGTTGCTACTATGTAATTGATGCATTTTTAAAATTAAAATTACTGTAAAATTACCTTTCTTAAATAAAGCGTAACGTCAGTTTATGTCTAAGAAACTACCTTTTGTACACTTAAAAATAAAGCGAATCAATATTCCAGTTTGCTTTGAAATTCAGCATTAAAAGTATTAGTCACACGATTGTGTATTTTAAACAATGTTAATTATTAAAATAAGTAAATGCTCATAATTAAATCTGAGTAGTATGAATGTATGTGTCCATCGAGCATTTGAACCTGAAGAATTGCACACTGAAAGGGTTAACAGGTTTAAAACTTACATAGAAGAAAATTCCGTTAAAGATTCACCTATTTTCTATTACACATTCTTTAAGTCATTCATAGCAATTTTATTTAACAAACATAGTGAGTTCATTTATTAAGTCAATATATCACAGCCAGTATCTGTAATTAAAATAGTATGTTCCATTTGAGCTGTTCGAGCATCATCCACTGTAACTGCAGTCCATCCGTCCTCTAGAATTTCAACTTGTGGTCCACCTTGAGTTAATACCGGCTCTATAGTAAAAGTCATTCCTGGTTCCATTTGTCCACCATACCTATTAGCTAAAAAATTATATACATTCTAAGTAATGCTTGATGATAAATCTTCAAAAATTAAGAAAATTGTTGGTGTATTACCATAGTGCAAAATCTCTGGAGGTCCATGAAAATAATTGCCTATGCCATGACCAGCAAAGGCAGGGACTATATTGAAACCATGTTTATTCGCAATTTCTTCAGTTATTTTACCTGATCAAATAATAGTTAATTACAATCTAAACTTGCTTAGAGCTTATACAACAGCTGATCACATTTGACAAGAATAAAGATCATGTCTCAAACCTATAATGCTTACCAATGGAAGAAAAATTTTCGTTTGGTTTACATATGTCAATGGCAGTCCTTAGACATTCTTCAGTTACTTTGATTAAACGTTTTGCTTCATCATCTACTTCACCCACTTGATACATCGTAGAACAATCTCCATGATAACCATTCAAATAAACCTGATACATGAATTCACAAATTCTATAGAACAACAAATAAAGTACATTGAATATTGATATATAATTTAAAAAAAACGTACCACTCACCGTCACGTCGACATTCAATATGTCACCTTCTTGTAATGGTCGATTGTCAGGAATTCCATGACACGCAACATTATTAATGCTAGTACATATAGATTTCGGAAAACCTTGATAATTCAAAGGACTTGGATAGGCACAATTATTTATAATCATTTCATGAAGCTTCTGATCCAATTCATCCGTAGTCACTCCAGGCTGCCAAATAAAAATTTAATACTATAAATTGCAGAGATAAAACTAGTAAAAAATGCTCTTAAACATTCATTTTATAAGTTTAACAATACCTTAATAAATTGTCCTGCTTGGTTCAACACTTTTTTAGCAAGAATGCAGCTGTGTCTCATACATTCTATTTGATTCTTATCTTTGATTTCTGATGCAGTAGGTGAGTCTGATGGTATTGAGGATTCACTATAAGAAGGTTGAGGTATATATGATGGTACTTTCTTCATATCAGATACAACCCAAGGTCTAACGACTTCATATTTTCCATATAAATTATCCACAACTTTTGGACTAGGTACCTTAAAGGATTCATATGAAGTTTAATAACTATTTCTCAACTAAATGATAAAAATATTAATACAGTACACATGAAAATATAATATGAATATTTTACAAACACTGTCACACCTTCTGGAAAAAGTTTTTGAAGAAAGTTCTGACCGGTTGTATTGCTCTGATTGTTTCTTTAGTCAACATTTTCTGTAAACTGTACTCCTAAAAAAATGCTTCACCAACGTCTCATGTGTTAACAACAACGTAGTATTGAATAATAAATTTAAAAATTTGTTAAAATAGTATTATTTTTACAATAATTTGGGTACCTTTTAACACAAAAATAAATATTTCAACCTGCAATATTAGGTTAGGTTACCGAAATTTGTTGTTTTTTATCTTATTTTATGCAATATCAATAATGTGTTCTAAAAATTATTTCTTTTTCCTCTACGCATGAGCACTAATGTACATAACAAGAATTTTGGAACACACTATTCTCATATGTCAATTGCATCCGTTTTTTCGCGTTCCGATTCCCTGCAAATGTAGAATTAGAAAAATGGAGACACCAGTACGTTGGAAATCAGATTTCAATGCTTTTAGATTCTCAGATTATTATTAACAGCTAAAAATAATAAGATACAGCTTATATAATTTAAAGGAAATCTAGAATAGCACCGGATTCACACAGTCGAATATGCCGCGAAAACGACAGTGGCGACGATCAGGACATCCCACTTGTTGCCATAGGGAATATAAGTATAGAAATCAGAAGAAAAGATCCGTTTATGTGAAGCATCGGTTGAATTTGAATTCGTTTGTTTGGAATGGTCAAGATAATTTAACATTTGAAATGTGGGTACACGGTTTGCATTATGTGAGAAGTAGCACATTACTTCATTTGCACATAAGAAAAATCTAATAATACTCATGTAATGGTACATTCGTTGGGTCTGTTTAAAAAAAGTATTGCTCTTTAAATTTCAACCTACAATCTGTAACAAATCAATTTCTCCTTTACTAATTTTTAAGATTAAAATTTGCATAGCCCAAAATTTCCAGTTTCCTATTTATGGTATTAAAATTTTAGGATACCTGTGAAACCTCAAGAGAGTTCCTCGAGGAGATCATCGGTAAGAGATTTAATGATGGTAAAATGAAACTTTGCTATATGATCATCTTTTACTTGCATATTACAATTGAATATAAAATGATTTGTTCACCCTGATTCCTAGTAATCTTTTATATTTCATTCGTCTCTTTAATTCCAGATTCTGAAACCACCTAAATCACGACACCCTCTTCAATTGGTAGAATTCAATTCATCACCAGAAAACAGTCCAGCAACTAAACAAACACGGCGTGTCAGTTTTGCAGAAAAAAAACATGTCAAGTAAGTTTATTTAAAACACCTGCTGTATGTAATTACTACATGAAATAATCCATAACAAATACAATATCAAAGAAACGTATTTCAATTATGTACTATAAACTAAATTTTCAATATTATGATAAACATATTTTATATACTAATTAATGCTTGTTTTCAATTCATAAATTTGTAAAGGGAATTTGTCGATTCTATGGAACGTGGAACATTATGGGATAATACATACGAAGAGAATGAATTGGGCAGTGGAAAGTTTGTTTGCACTTCACATTGTGAAGACATTGACAATGTAGAAAATCAAAATACCAAGGATGAAGAGAGCTATTATTCCATTCATAAAGTAATTGATATTAATGAAAGCATTCAGCAAAGTCATTTAGCTCAGTTGGAAACAGCAAAGACGTTTATGAGGGAATTGACAGCAGGATGTTTTACTAATTCCTATAACGATAAAAACGAATTTGGATCTTTTCAAAATGAATGTGATATATCTCCAGAAGAATGTGATTTCAACTTAATAGATGCAGTTGATGGAATCAAAACAACTAAAGTCACAGAACAAATGAACAATTTAGACAATTATACAATGCATCGCCAACCTCACGTATACAGTAATCAGGAGAATGAAATAGAAACAACTAACGTAGATAAGACAATCTGCCATGATGTGTCAATGGAATTAACAACAGCAATACCTTTTTGTATATCGTCACACCCTGGTACAAGTAATACTTCATGCACAACATTGACACAAGAAAAACAGTATTCCAATCCATCTAACCAATCATATTTGGAAGGAATTAATATGCGATCAAATACTATAAGAAGCGACTTAAATAATTCGATAGATTTAGAAAATAAAACAATGGATTTTACAACAGCAGTGACACGTCAGGATCCTTTTTCACAATTCATATTAAATAAGGAAAATATTAATCATCTGCCTTATACTGAAGATTCATTTATGGAATACACAGCACCGGCAGATTCGTTTATGGATTACACAGCTCCAGTGGAGAGAACAAAAAAATTTGCAAATCAATCGATGGTATTAACTGAATGTATCCCATCTAAATACATGTTAAAAATAAATACTGAATCTGCAGGAAAGATTTATGGAAGTCGCGATTATATAGATGAATTACATCAAGACAAGCCTAATCTCACCCTAAACTGTACAGAGATGGAGAAAACAAAGATATTTTGTGATACATCAATCGAAATGACAAATGCTGTAAGATGTGCAATTGAAACTAGAGATTCTGAAATATCCCATAAAAGAAATGAAACTTTAGGGAATATGTCAATGGAAATGACGACAGCAATTTCACAAGCAAAGTCATTAATTAAGGCAGATGACACCATTGATAAGATGAATCGATCAGCGAAACATGAGAATTTTAATGTTGCAAAGAATATTTTAACTAATAAAGTTAACATTGATCAAACAATATCAGAAAGAACAGAACAGACCAAATGTTTTCAAAATATGCCAATGGAGTTAACAACACTTGTTTCAACACATGTTACCAATAATAATCTTACAGATAACATAAAGCTGCCCCATAAAAAAAGAGATTATTTGGAATACCTGGAATACTGTGAGGAGACTGGTAATGAAAGAACAAAAGAATATCTGGAAGCAACTAAAATTGTAGAAGAAAACAAGACTAAAATGTTTAAAGATATGTCTATGGAAATTACAACAGCCATACCATTAGCTGCATCTATGGTGCAAGGAAGAATTGTACAAAATTTTGATAATTCAGTTTTACAACCAATTCTGGTTGAGCCAGTGGAACAATTTACTGTAACAAATGATAAAGATTCAAGAGATAATTTAAAGAGAACAACAAGAAACAATGATCAGGAACTGGATACTGAGAGTAATATAACAAAATTATTTAAAAACGTGCCCATGGAAATGACAACAGCGATACGTCAAACAGCTCCCACATTTCAAGAAGATTTTTCTTCAAGTTCCAAAAATTATAATGAACACGAGAAGCTAGTTGAACGAAAAGATACGGATGATGTTATTGAGCACCAAGAAATAACAAATACAGTAACTGAAAATATTTGTGACAAAATGATTGTTAAGCCTCGTAAGTCTATTCTGATGGGAAACACATCTATGGAACAAGAAACAGGGATATCAGAATTTCCATTCAACTTGCATTCAGATCGTACGTACAACATCAAAAAACCTCGGATTTACCACAATTTGTCAGAAACAATTGGTAAAATTGCTGCAATCGTTACTGAAGATAATAGAAAGAAAGATACACCGCATATGAGTATTAGCAACCAAGCAATCAATGAGAGCAGATTGCTTGATAATGAGAGTATGGATATCACAAACAGAATTGCAATTACTGCTGAAGTACCTGCAAAAAATGTTTCTACAAGAACAGAAACTTGTGTAGATATAAATCAAACAAAACAGTTATCTATAAATACATCGCCAACCAAAAGAACATATGTTATTATTCCAAGAGGATGTTGTACACAAGTGAATGAATCTGTGGCCAATGACACTGATATTGTAATGGGTTGCGAAGAAGTCTGTATAAATAAAAATGACAGTGACCGCGGGAACATATCTATTTATAATTCTGAGCCTATACACGCAGGCAATAGTATATTGTCAGAGAAAATAAATGCAGCAGAAGTTATTAATAAAGATACATCTAACATGAGTGTCATCGGTGATGAAATGTATATGAGAGACATTGAAAATCGTCCAACTTGCTTAATATCTAACGATTCGTATGAGGAGAAGAATGATAGCAAATTTCATGAGTTGTCGTCCGACAAAAAAGAGTTGATACATTCAGAGGAAAATGATAAGCGTATATTGCCAATTTCAACAGAAGAAAACGGAATTACAGAAGCTTTGACAAATATCAGCAGTCACAGTGATGTAGTTGAGGATCCCTTTGTTACATGGATGAACAGTATAAATGTTTATTCCGAAAGGTATGATCCATATATATACATACATACTAAAGAGTTTACTTATAAAAGAAAACTTATACCCCAAGTATATCAGATAGAACAACATAAACTTATCGTAATAAAATCTATAAATTTCGTTTTAGGGATGACTGCATTTGGAATGTGCGATGCCTGAGTGAAAAAATATTTGCACTGGATTTTATATCAAGTTCCTTAGTAGTCGTCATGCATTTTGAGAAAGTTGAGAATAAAGCTATTAACAATTTCCAAAGAATAAAAATTATTTCACGTCTCAAAGGTAAGAATTGAATAGAACAAACTATTATTTGTTTTTATGTTCTTAAGAACTAAGTTCCTATCAAGAAGCTTTATCGCATATGACTTATATATGCTTGTGATTTTTAATTTCGAATAATATGGTACACTGTTTAAATATATTTTCATCACTTGCGTTTTGTAAATTAGATACCGCAGATCCCATACTTCGTCTGGTACATCGTATAATCTTGGATAAAATAGATCCAGAATCATTAATTAAAACCTATTGCATGCCTGATGATTTTTTTCCGTTGACGGAACAAATATCAAGGGATGTGGTATTTGCTATGGATTTTATGTTTGAGTATAAATGGTTACACAAAATAGCAATGATAGATATTATAGATAAGCGGTAAATATAAATAATTATTCATTATTTAATTAACATTTGATAAGTATTAGGTCATCAAGTATGAAATGTCCGATTTCGAACTGAAAGTACTTGAGGTGATCGGACATTTCATACTTAATGACCTAATACTTAGATTTTGCAAATTAAACTTTCTTTTTTGTATTCTTTTAGAATACAATTTACTGTGTGGACTAAAACAGTGAATACGATATTAAATATTTCTATCGAAATAAATACATTGAATAGCATAAGTTTGAATGACGTTGAAGTTGAATGTATCGTGGGCTCGATAAGGTATTCACTTATATAAAAATCATTAATATCAAACTTCTGGTTTAACTAATATACTATGATACAGGGTTGATGATATTAAAAAATTAATCGTCAATGCAAAGAAGGATCATCGATATTTATCAAGATGTATAAATGACGTAAAGGAATATCTCACATGGATGGAAGATACTGGTTGAAAAAAGTTTTATGTATGTAATCGATACTTGTACAATTCTATTTGCTATATCTTTGAGTAGCTGGGTATAAACTAATATATAATTTTTTTTAGGATTCCTGCATTTTTTTTACCAGAAATACATCATTCACACTCGTTGAAAATACGTATCACTATTATAATGTGGACTGAAAGAGTTTTACAATATTCAACGTGATTATACTGTGCCACTATCATTTTTAAAATATAAAATGCGGTGCAAGTATAAATGAAATTGGTGTAATATAAATATATTTTTTATACAAGATGAAATAATTATCTGATAATTAGATTGTAATATGATTTTAAATCAAGTTAAAAAGTTGTATACAGTTCTGTTGTAAATTTTTTAAGGGAACGAAAAAGTACATTAAAAATATGATAATCGCATTAGAAAGTACTATACTAATTTTTTACGCTTACTACTGTTTTATTTCAAATAAAAATGTGGAAAATAAAAAGCTCTAAGTTAATCACATCTTTAAAAAATTAAATTCCCAGATTGACAAAGATCCCTATAGTTCTTTTACTTCAATGTTATATTATTTCATTATGAAATTTATCTATTTTACCGATGGAGTAACGGTGTTACTGATCTGAGTTAGTATACCTTTTTTACATCTCTGTTTTTTACATCGTGATTTACCATCTATTCGGCTTCTAGTTCAGAGAGATATAACGTCATTCTTATTTTCTTAAATACTATTTTGTGGCGAATACGTTTAACTTTTCTTGAAATTGGTTGAAAAGTTCCTCTAGAAAGTACTGCATTTCCTAATTGTGTATTAGTTCGACTCACGATGGTACGTGGTTAATTTTCTACTCGTGAATGAAATGTTCTCTTACATTTTAGGTTAGAATATTGTGTACACTTTATTTCCAAATCTAGTTTATCTAGATTTTTTCTCCTTCCAAAATTGAGTATATTTTATATTTTATATGCATGTACTTGATCATACATATTCTAATGATTATCGTACAACATAGAACATTTAAGATTAACTCTGGTTAGCAGATCATATAGAGTAAAATGTCCAATGTGAAAACCTGTGTTTTCATTCTTTAGTTGCTGCTTGTTTTGAAATTTCATTGGAATTGTTAGTTGAATTATATTAATTTTTGTTTTTGCATAAGACATTGTTTAAATAAGTTAGATTTTGGAAATATGGATTGTTACACTGATGGGTACTATCAAACATATTTAATGTTCTGTTTTGTAAAATTTGTTCTTTAGCATGTTGTAAATAAAGTACTTGCATTTTGACTATGTATTCTTAAAAAATCAATTCTGATACCTTATGAGTAATTATTCATTAAGAAAATTATATTTGTAAATACACTATACGCAAGAATTACTAAAGAAAAATCAATTGAATTATTTTGCTATTCAACAATTTGTGTTTGTCACGTATCTTACTTTTTAAATAACGTTGTCATTATGTTAAATAAAATGTATTGTAATTTAAGCTAAGAAGCTTTTAAATTGTGTTTTCAGTCTGTTGCTGAATTTCTCAAAGGCTTGCCCTCACATAACGAAAACAACTTTGCAAACTTTCACACTGACAATGGAAACCGAACTTGCGTCAAAAGACCATCTGTCTACCTTCCAACAAAGGATTACCCTTCTGAACAAAGTAATTTTTTCATTCTACATCTATTAAATTATATCTATAAAATAAAAGGGTACACAAATATTAATTCATCGATACCATTGTTAAATATGTTATTAACTTTAATACATTCTGATATTTCAGTTATTGTAACGGAAAAAACTACAATACTTCTACGGTATCTCCACCAGCAATGGGATAAAAAGGTAATATTTTCATAAATTTCATTCATATACCTGAAATACACCATCATATTTTCTATTAATACCGAAATCTAATATCTTCAAATTGTTCCAGCACGCTGAAAAGAAACGAGAATTGCTATCTGTAACTGGAGATTCACAAGACGAAGTGAGTGGAGTCCGTAGTAAAAGGCCGCGACTCGACCTAAACAACACCCTATGAAACAATTTGTGTGCCTGTAAACTTTATCATTTAACAACGTATATGACATTTACCCATAAGTGAAATCCGCGTGAGAAACCAAATGAAATCGAAGTTAGTTATAAATTATGACCTATGCCAATCTTTGATACTGTATCAGAATTAGTTCATGTCCTTCTGTTCAAAGTCTCCATTGCTCTGTCTACAAACTTTGTTTTTCAAAAGATAATGAACTGAAATTATTTAAACTCTTCACAAATTTATCCTGTGAAGTTTCATTTAGAGAATGTTAATAATTTTGCCATATTTATAAGATTACGACTGGCAATTTCATTAAAAACTGGTCAGTAATATCATTAGAAAGATCATGTTCAAATGATGCAACCTGTTATTTGCGGGAGATGCTTATCATTTAATGCATTTATTTCGAGGTTTATATAATTATTTAATATTCTACTAAATTCAGAAAGTTAAAACAAAGTATCGTCCTATCGTCCTACATAAAAGAAAAGGTTGACGCTATCGTATAAAAATAAAAGCATGAATAAAATTTTATATATTCTGTTATGTTGCGTAATATCTGCGTACAATTGTTTATGTTATTCGAATATAAAATATGCACAAGTCAGTATGTCCGCTGTGAAAATCATATTAATAATGATTAATTGAAAAGAGCATTGCGTTATATTTAAATTCCACTATCCTACAGATACAAATATACAAATTGCGTTTTACCTTACGTGATTAATGCGTACAATTAAGTAACTACAGGGTGTGAAACATGTGGAAATCTTAAATACTTGAAATTTTCATTAATTTTCAAATTAATACTTTTATGAGAGAAACCTCCCATATCGTCTACATTATAAATCGGACAATTAGAAATTCTATTTACTTTAATTACTCATAGCTGTCAAGAAGTTTGAAAAGTTGGCGACCTGTCACCAACACAGTAACATTTATATCATAAACTGCATGCATGTATTTAATGGTGAGCGTGTGAAACCTTGAATACCTCATTAAAATCGCATCTTCTCATCACCCTAAACGCAACGCGCAGCAACGACAAATGAGAGAAAATAATATAGCTAATTACATTATTGCCCGTCACTTAAAAACGTTAATAATCAGTGAAGAGATTTAAAAAATTGATTATTCATCCAATCACGCCAGAAGATGCGCTTCACATTGTATCTATTATCATACTAAAAAAGTAATATATGTATTATCACAATACAAATTCCTCTCATTGCTTGCGTTTTAATTTATTTCATTTTCAAGCTCAATTCCGTTGCTTTTGCCATTCTTCTATGAATAAAAAGTAGAACTAATTATACATTTTTGAGAATCCTCAAGAAATGTATACTACGTATCTACATTTCTGTTGAACAATATGAAAAAAAATATCACTGTACATCTTTAAACTTATCCAACTGCAATGTAAGTATGTATCCGTGTAGATGTACCTTATAGTAGAAATTGACCGATGCACTTCATGGCCTTGGCGGCAAGATAATAGTCAAACTGACCCTGAAACCGAGGTCGTTATTGTCCGTTGGCCTGGCCGTTCATTTTTTCTCCCAGTAAGGTCCTTTGCACTCGGATGAAAACACCTTCGCTGCAAGTAGTAAATGGCCGATATAATGCACAATTTATATTCTTTTTAAAGATATATACGAGTCTACAAAGACAATTTGTCATCTTTGCATATTTTTCCGTGACAATTCTTACTTGGATACTTTGAGACGTTTCTTGAAGAAGCATTCGAGAATTTAAAATCTTCGTAGGATTTAAATAATCAACATGGCGCTTCCGCTTAATTCGCGCACCAATCAGCCAGTTGATTTTAGGTTCTTTCTAAGTCGACTCACTCTACGAGGAGGTAGAACGAATTATTTTTAATTTAATAGAATAAGTCTCAAAGTGTCAATAGAGTTTAATTGTATAGAGTCAGATTGAGTATCTTGTCATGTAGAAATAAGAATCAGGTCGAATGAAAAGTTGAAATTTCTTTCTGACGCAATTTCCGTTACGCTTCCGTTTTCCCATTTTCGACGTCTTCTCGCGTCGACGAGCAGAACGATTTATAATTTCGAAGCCGAGTGTCTCGTCCTATCTTGGCATCGATTCTACTTCGTAACATCGGGTGGAAATTCAGTCTTGAACCTAACCTAACCTTAACCAAACCTTACGGAACGATCCATCATCCACTGGGAGTTCTGAAAGCTTCGGTCGTATCTCATTCGTTTTACCAAACTATTTCTGCTTCTTCACGGATATCTTTTGAGATAAATGACAGTCGGTAGTACATGTAAATATATTTATTTCCGAATTGATAACATTCAATTTCGTGTATACGAAATTTGAAGTGACTTATTACGATTGGTA
The DNA here is from genome assembly GCA_030264185.1 of Cephus rjabovi. Classification (NCBI taxonomy): domain Eukaryota; kingdom Metazoa; phylum Arthropoda; class Insecta; order Hymenoptera; family Cephidae; genus Cephus; species Cephus rjabovi. The sequence goes on from JASCRG010000528.1 coordinate 144,791, forward strand.
TACGAAGAACCGTGAATGCTGTAACGTATTGAAAACAATTTAAGATTTGTATCGTTGTCGTTTAGATTCTTTAAGAAATAAGATGCGTGTTCGTATCTACCTGATCGACATCAAAGGGAAGAAGAACAAGAAGAAAAAGAAGACGAAGGTTCTGGAGATACGCGAAAATTTGGTGCGTAGGTTGTTGCTCTCTTGAAATTCTGGTACAAGTCTGTAGACGTTTGTAATGTGCGTAGGCGCTGTAGAGGTTATTGGCCAAGGAGCAGCTTACAACCCTCGTGGCAAAAAATACTTAGAAAATTACTAGTTTGTGTATTGACAGCTAAGAATTTTGGGAGCAACGAAAGTTTTGGTGAGATTCACAGTTACTATAGTCATATTCATTTATTGAGTAATTTTTTCTGAAATTGTCATTCTTTGTAAGTATTCCTTTTATCAAAAGGCAATTCAAGATTTACTTTGTAAAAAGCTAATTCACGAAAGATACGTGTGTACGAACCTAAAGGAAGGTTTATGCCGTGTGGAATGTATACATACATGTAAGAACACTTGTTTCTAGTAACCGTGTTTCTCATTCATTAGGTAACCTGTGATTTTCGTAGCCGCTCAACTTCAGTCACTTCGGGACAGTAAAACTGGCACGTTTCGCGACGGTCAGGATGATGGAAGTAGGGTGAGTAGGGAGACGAGGAGGTGCGTCGATTGCACATGGATAAAGGAGTTAAGAAAAAACGTCAAGTAATTTACAACAATCGTAAACGTAAGCGCAGGCGCAGCCGCTTGATTCATAGTGATTGCCTAACGGAACCACTGCCAAAACGTACTCCCGCTACGTTCTGTGTCTGGTTGTTTGACTGCCTACCAGCTCCGCTCCCTGGCATCTCCAGTGACGTCTGTATCATCCCGAACCCTGCAATTTCGAGGAAACTGCATCACGATTTACGATCCTCCAGCTTGTAACTGTTCTCTTTGCGAATACGACGTAAGACTCATTGAGAGGCCGATAGCCAGCGGTCATCTTAATTTTCAAAATTGCATACACGAAAAATGACAGTTACTATACTTGCTAATGGTTCTCAAAAATTTTAAGGAATAATCCAAATTCACCTCGTTCTTTGTGCTCGGTTCATTTTCAAATATTCTACTTTTTGTATAAATCAAAAACAAGCTTAGCATAGTGCATAAGAGAAACAAGTAGGTCTGCGATAAATAATGTGTAATAATGTAATTTTAGGGATTGGACATTTGCATTGAAGCGGTAGGAGCATGTGAAGGGCAGTGGGTCGGTGTCCGTCTGGTACGATGACCTTGAGAGGAGTAGAATGACTAGTCAGCATATAAGAGAAAAGATCAACCAATCATCCTTTGGTATGTCTTAGTATTTTTATAATATTGCTAAACAGACTCGTACGTCATACTGTAATTCTTGTAGCTCTATAAATCACTCAATTTTAGTACACTCAAGCAAATACTCTGTGCAGTGTCCAACATGACCATCAGCCGTCTTATGGATGACATCGTCTTGTAACGTGAGCGACATTACGGCAAAGTGGACGAGCGCGAGGGTGGGTTCTATAGAAGTACACCGATAATAATACACCGACGTCGACGTCGACGGGGAACGGCGTCAGCGACGACCGCAGGGCAGTGCACCACGACGTGGCTCTTTTTATATTCATGATTGCTGCCTGCTGTAACCTGACTAAAAGTACGAAGCCGATATAGTTTCGTTCTGAAACTCAATAGCGTGCACATCGGAAATGTCACGCTCTCTATCATGGTCGAGTTGGCTGCCTGGCTGCTGTCCGTGAGGTTGGCCAACTGAATAGATATATTGATATTCTGTGAGGAGGAGAAGGTCCGTGGGTGGGTAGGAAGAAGACAGGTTGGATGTAAGAAGAAAGTAACAATTACAAAGTAGCGTGTGGACAACGTATGTAAAAATGAAATACGTATGAAGGATCTTGAAGGTATTAATACTCTGTGCAAGGATTTTTTTTCTTCTTTAAATTCATACAACAGTTCTTATGTTCTGCATACGGTGGGTTGTTTTGATGTAAATTACAAGAATTGTTTGACTATAATGAACCCATGAGAAGTCATCGTGGTGGACTTTGTTGTCTCATTTTGCTTTTTTTCATTCTGACAGTCCAATGAACTTTACTGCATCCTGGGGATAAAAAGAATTGCAGGAGTTCAAAAGTCCAAAGCGCGTCTGCGTCTCGGCCTGCCTGTACTTCTTCTGTAAACTAGTACTTATACGACTCTTCGTTTCATTTCTCCTGTGTCATGACAACAGGCTCATTAATTTACAAGAAGAGACTGCTGCCCTGTCCACCGCCAGCATTCACTCCCACGTAGGACTTATTACACGCGCATGCGCAGACGTTTTTACTCGGGGTGAAGTTGATGTTGAAAAGATGCTAGATATTCTATCAGTTATACCAGTCACAGTCAAACGATGCGAATTTATTAAGACAAACTTTTTTTTTCATATTTCTAACGTCAGCCAACGAGTAATATTCTGACGCATTGCAAATTCTATACTTCGATACTGGTATACAACTTTCTGAAAGCACACTGTAACAACGTGCTTTGTATTTTGTATTCGAATAATTGAAAATGACAAAACCGTTAGCTCGCAGACATTTCTGATATAAATTGTTTTTCTATAGCACGAATATCCGTATTATAAAAGCACGGGGGGTAATATCTTAAGGTTACCTCCTTCGTGCGACTACCTACGGACGGCGCGATGGTAATTATCACGAAACGGGTTCGCAATTAACCGGACGATTTAATTTATTACCGGGCCGTAGTCGGGCCGTGGTAGTCGGACTAAGAAGACCGTCCGGGCCCTCCCGCGTTAATTTATTAATCAAACCTGTTCCTGACACCCTGCACTCACCATCTGATCGTTGGCAGACGCGTGTTCGCTGGGAGTGGTTTAACAACGCACGGTGTAATTGATAATAAATGAGCTACACCCCTTGCTCCTTAACTCATTCCTTGCTTTCAATAAAGTCCCGAGCTAACGGACGTCTTCACCAGGTGTGCCTGCCTGTCTGCGCATGCGCACGAGATATCGTATATGCTACGGATATCCGTTACGCGTATCTGTGTGTTTCCATCGTTTCTTACCATCTTTTACGTCGTTACGCATGTTGATTCCGAACTTTGACCGTCTTACAGATTTCCTAATTACCCTGGTAATATCCTACGATCATGTGCATATATAGTTTCCTCTTGTCGGTGCTTTGAAAAGTGGTGATTTGTCAGTGAGCCTAACCTCTAATGCCTTTCTCCGAGGTACTTTTTGAAGTACGAGTGACGTTTGTAAGTACAAATTTGTATATTTTTCTTTGCTTCCCTGACTGCTTGTATTTGCAGGAACTTTGTTTGTTGTTTTGGGAATTCATGAAAGTGGAAAGGAGGAATGAAATCATTTTTTACTGGCTACACTCATTCTTTCGCTTGGTTACGATAATTCGATCTGTTCTTTTCATGTTAGTTCAATTACTTTCTATTTGCTATAGCCAGGACGTAAGACGAGAGGGGAGCCTGCAGAAAACGGATGCTCATTGTGGTTGGTAGTTTCAAACAGTTGGTAGTAGTTGGTAGTTGTACGACAAGCTAATGTATACCGTAATTGGGCTATAAAGGGTCCTTGCTAATCAAAGTCGATTTTTACGACAGGAGACGCTAAGATGTTGGGACGTTCGGATTAATACTGTCCAGCTGTTGCAACAGTGCCAGACCAGTGATGCTGTATTGGAAATTACAACTATGTTGCGGCGGCAGTAAAACGATTGAAGAGGTTTGTTTATGTTATTTTTGTGTTAATTATGTTTAATGACTCCAAACGTATTATTAATGGACTTTATAATGGTGAACACAGATCGAATAGAGTATGGGTATTCTAGTTTGTAAATATATAATATTATTGAATCTTTCTCAATGTTGGTAAAGTGGAGCAAGAATATTTTTAATTTTTTTAATACTCATTAATTTTCTTTAACAATCAAATTGATTTATGAAAATTGTATTGTCACTAAGGGTACTGATAAAAATGTGAAAATTAATTTTGCTTAATGTTCACTAATTCTTGCTAGTTCTGGGGCGACTGTTAGCACTTCTATTTGCCAATATACATAATTGTCAAAATGCAAATGAAATTGCTTAAGTAACATTTGCAGGATCGCTGAACAAAGTTGGCTGTTGGGATTGCATTAACAGGCCTTATTAAAATATCTTCACGGAAACTATTCGAATTTGCAAGGGTCACGTGGAAATTCGCCGCGGCCTGGTAATCCTCCATGAACTTTGAACCTCTCTACCGTCTATTCCGCCCGTGTAGCCCGTCTCGGAAACTTTGGCCAAACTTTGAATCCACTGCAGATTCGAAATTCTCTCAAAGGACATAGCCCATTCCTCATTACCTTCTTGGTCCATTCCAAAGGCTCCTTAAGTAAGTCAATAAATTCGCAAGTAACTTCGTCACATTGAATTCACACGATTTGGTAACTTTATCAATATCAGACTACTGACTCTAGACTACTGTAGGAATATATTAAAAAGTGTCAAAGTACAGAATCCATTATAAGCCATGATAAGACAAAAATAGGCAATCTATATTTATATAAATTATTTATAAAAAATCAAGCCATTATTTGTGAATTCAATTAACAATTTGTCAAAAATCTTATTTCTAATTGCGCTTTTTTTTCCTCCAGTTATCCTGTTTCTACTTCTATGGGACATTTTACCGGAGAGCTTCTTCTACCTGTCGATGCATCGCAAACGTCCTTACAACCCTTTTATCATCATCGGAAAGTACTCAGCTGTTCCTTACACCTTTACCAACATCCCAAGCCCAATTCGTCTGGTCTTGCCATTTACTAAAATTTAACCAATTACAACGAGCCAAGGAGAGCTTTTACATTTGATACGAACTCACGACGAGATTTCACGCAATGCGTTTCCGTATTTCAGTAATTGCGTCGCGATAAATTGCTCCGAGACGTGACTCGTTGCACGGGCGAAAGGAGCAGGGAGAATAATAAATAGAAGCAAGGGAAAAGACATATCCAAAATTTCATTCCACTTATCCGAGCGTTTCTCCTCGACTAACATAAACTTCATTTGCGTTATAGCCTCAAGTCGTTTTGAACGTTAAATTAATGTACAAGCAACACGTAGATAAGTCATAAAGAAACTTTCCAATCGATATTACGAGCCAAGTTCGTAAACGGTGATTTACCATAACTTCATCTACAAACGAATAACCATTACTTGTCGATACGTAAACGCAAACTCCGAAAAAACGTCCTTACAACGTCCATCGGAAGTCTTTACCAAATAGAAAAAGTTATTCAATTTATAAAGTGATTCGTGAAACGTTCAGTAGCTGATAAAGTTTATACAGACCTGTTTAATAATTAAAATCGTACACGTGTGCCCGTACACGAGGATACACTTCATTAAGCACGAACGGCGGGTGGGTAGTTCGGAAACTCAGGAGCGTCAAATAATGGCGCAACTCGGAAGTCAAATGTTTGTTGTTTCAGGAAACCCATAAAATATTCCATGCGACACGCAATTATTGAAGCGACTGGCGTTCGTCTCGTCCCCGAGGAACGACGCTCGCACTGCATTCGCGGGACGTCGATTCTCTCCTTTGACTCTTCACTAGGTTTCATCTTGCGAATACGTCGCACGGTAATTAGCCTATGCGTTATCAAAGTGAAAAATTTTGGCCGTAACTTGCCGCGCGCGAATAATATTTTATTTACCATCGACAGGTACTTTTTAATAACGTCGGGACGTTCCAGGGACGTCCTATGGACGTCGCCGCGTTATGGGAAGTACAAGTTCATGAAAGTAATGGCAGCGATGCATCACCTATAAGCTAATGGACTTGTCTCATTAATAATAGATACACATGGTATTCCTATGGGGTCCCAGGGATTGGTATAGGACTGTTGCGTAACCTCGAAATAGTCGTAGGAATCTGACGATTGTTAATACCGGTACTCGAAAATACCTTTGGCGTTCCGTGAAACTCGAAATTGAGGTTAAGTCGGGCGGCTTAGGCGGGGGAGAGCTTGTCGATGCTCCGATGGATTCAAGGTAGCTGGAAACCCTTTATTGAGGGTTCGGAATATTCACAATTACAAGCACGCGAGAGGGTGCTTGCGTATACGAGGGTTCACCATTGATAAGACCTGCCTTCGACCCCTTTGATGATCGTCGTTTCTGATCCGGGCGTCAAAGAGCCTCCCGCAATCCTACCAATAATCTCCCGAGCTATCGGAGGTATATCGGCCCATATCAATGGTCGCTGCAGCTCCGAAGATATTAGTTATCTATTAGAAAGGGGATCCTCGAGATTCATCATTTCTCTTCCGGCTCGAAACACAAAGCGGGGTTCGTAAGGTCGAATATGGAGCTCGTGATATTGTCGCATATTAAATTTCACAGTGTACCCCGTGTATAACGGTCGTATCAAGGATATATGGGTATTTATGGGTATGGGTATATATATCGATCGTGCTAAATGAAAATTATTGAGATTTTGGATTTTGAGGAAAATCAAAATTTTATGTCGACTGGGTAAACCGTAACGTTTTTTTTTTTTTTTTTCGTTTTTTCTTGGCCATTCCGCCTGGATTTTCAGGGGGTCATATTTCAAGCTCCTGGAACAGACGTGAATGACCGGATATCTTTTTTTTTTTTTTATTTTTTTCTGTGAAAAAGTGGAAAACCACTCGCGTCACCTTTTATGCGCTTCGGGCGATATTTCAGAATTTTGCTGCGCCAGGCAATTTTTATCGTAAAATCCGCGACGTCCAGGGTGTCTCTGTTCCCCTGTGTAGTATCCATGGGATGAGTTCAGGGACGTAGCTAGCCGTATCGGGTTCACGTGCTTTTGCGCATGGGTAGACCTCCAGCCATGCATACTCCTGTATGGATGAATGTACGGTTCGTATCTTGCTATACCCATGACTGTATGCTGCATCTAAATCAGATACTTGAAAGAGACCGGGATTTGATGTATGCTCTGTGATATATGCCATGCCGCAGAAAAATATCAATGCTTGTTATGATATTAATGTGGGTATTATGCAATGCCATATTTAATGGCGCTACGGACCCCTCTGGCGCCATAAGTCATCGCGGCTCCTCGGGCGGTTTTTCATGACTTTTCTCTGATACGTGGAGCGAGGACGGGCGGTAACAGCTTCCGGTGAGCACTTTTGGCGTTATTTCGGTGGATTACGTATTACGATTTTTTTTTAAATATTTTTTCATTACTTCGCTATGATTTCATGAGAAAATTGAGAATCATTGTGAAAAGAGGGGAAGAAATTTTGAGAATGAGTTTCTTTTTTTTTTTTTTTTTTTGGGGGGGGGTATTTTTAGTCATATTCGCCAATAACGTAAGTGGCGAATGGTACTTTTTAACGAAGACAAATTTTCATTTCCTTCGTTATCGATTTACGATAAGACTCGTCAATGGACCGAGGAAGAAGAAAAATGATAGTTTTATCAATTTAATCCAATCTCACACTTATCTTCGTTAGTATCGTCATGTCGTCTTTAATCTTGCTGGGAAAAAGTTGTGTAAGGCTTTACCTTTTTTTTTTTTTTTTTTCAACTAATCTCTTACTCGTTCCCTATCAACTTCACGGAAACACCCTCGCGAACTTCTTCAATTCTCCTCCCAATTATGGCGAATCGGAATTAATTTTCAGCCCGATTTCACAGTAAGCCAAATTAATACGCTTTAATGCAGCGCCCGGCCTCCCAGGGCAGCCAATTTTCAATGGCGTAATCGCCTACGAGCATCGTTCCCCTACCACTCGTCGGCATTTAATACGCGATTATAATGATTGCGGCCGAACGAGAGGAATCGTCGAAACTGAATTTTCGTGACAGAAAAAATTTTCGGATATCCGAAATTCAATGAATCCGTATTATTATATACAGTCCAATTAATGTATTTTCGTACCACAATCGCGAGGATAAGAAAAAAAAAAATTTCCTCTGAAAATATGTTCCTCGTTTTTTTTTAACTGTATCACAGCCACCAGTCTTAATCATAAATAAAAAAAAAAGATATTTCACGCCAAGATCAATCGGACCCTGATTGACGCCATTATAAATTCACACTGGTCAATCTCCACTGAAATGCATTTAAGCGGCGGCGTTTTGCCGCCGCCGCACTCAGCCGGTTTTCGACCGCGGAATCGATATTAAAGTGGAGGACGTCTAGCGTAACGACAGATACACAAGGGTCTGCAGGGATACGGCGATTTCGATGGGTCGTCGTCGCCGAGGTGGATGTGCCCGGCCTTCCCCTCCTGGGTTATCGATTCGCCAAAGGTTTAGGTTAGGTCCGCGCCGGGAACAGCTGAGCACATCTACCCCGAGTACCGGCGGCATAATTCTGTTTTACCTAAAAAAAAAAAGGGGGGGAGGGTGGGTAGTTGAATAAATTTCCGAAAAGTCCCAAAATCAAATAAAAAGAGCAAAAAGCACCTTTAAACTTTTAAACTGTACATAGAAGAGTATGCAGGACGTGATCGCGAGCTGGTACAATGAATTGGAAGTCAAAACCGGTGGATATTAAAATTTTCAAAATTTAAGCCCTACGGCGTAAACGAGAATCGAAGATTAAACGATAATTTTTGGTAATTTAAAATTAAAATTTTTATTTTCAAATTTTCACCCCCGAAATCCCTACCGATTTTTCATTCCTCCTGGTAATGACGTAGCAGCCGGATACAGGCTCTCTTTAATCACTTGAATAAGCTCTGCCTCTAGGTATCATTGGACAGCGTTCGGGAGTATTAGGGAGCATTAGGCAGTACAAGGCATCACGGGGTAATTCGAGACGGTCTGCTGGGTTAACGAAGAAGAAGAAGAAGAAGAAGAAGAAGAAGGACGGACGCCCGGTTGTTAGATAGGCAGAGACGTGACGAAGAAATCGGGTGGGTTAAGGGGGACGAAGTGGAGGGGCGGGTAAGGTTAGTCGAGGGTATTCGAGGAATAGGGATGTTGCTAGAGAGAGTGAGAGAGGGGAGGGTCGATCGTGGGAGGGGAAGGGCGAGAGGGAGGGATAAGGGATGAATGAAAGTGGAAGGGGGGAGAGGGGGGGGTGAGAGGGGAAGTTGAGGAGCTCAGAGGGTTGAAGTGAACCTGGGAGTCGGGAGCGACGTACGAACCCCTAAGTTCAATGCACAGACACCCCCCCCCACCCCACCCCACGACCCCTCCCGAGCCACCCTCCACCCCGGTCCACCCTTACTCGAAGGCTGATGCTTTACGCAAGAGAGCAAGCGAGTACACTTCAGGAGCCGGGGTTGCTGCGTACAGCCACCCCCCTCTTCCACCCCTCCAGTCCAGACCGCGAATACCTTGCGATAGGGGTGGTTGACTTTCAGCAGAGCTTCAACGAGGGGCGGTCATGTACAGTGGATACGAACGGTTAATTGCGTCTGCGTTAAATACTGTATTTTATTTTTCACTAGCACCCCCTATCCTGCCACCCTTAATTTTTCACCCTCCCGTCTTCAACCCTTGCTCGCGGCCTCTGCCGGGGTAACGAAACTTTTCCATAACGTCGAACTAATATTTTTTCTTTACGTATCGCTGCCGCTCCATGTGGTTATTTAAGGGTTGGCGGGTTAGGGGATGACGAATTTGAATTTCGTCTTTGGATCCTTTGCGGATCTCGCGCTACGGAGCCGACGGCGATTTTTTTGGTTTTTCTTCCGTCGCGTGCCGCGGCCGCGTCACGTGACGTCGGAAATGGGATCGTGGCAGGATGGGGGCTGAAATCTCTGATACCGGTTCTCGGGAGATTTATCAAGGGTTGATTCGCCGAGAGGCGGAATACTCGGTGGAAACTTAAAATTTTATGCTCGAAGACGGAATCCTTAATGGCTTATGAACTTCGTTAATCAACGACCTCTCGTAATTGCCTAATCGACTGGCGTTCCAACTTTTACCGAGTTGCATCGTACCTCTTTCTTTTTTTTTCTCTTTTTTTTTTTTTTTTTTTTTAAGTAAAAACTCGTTACGGGCTGCAGCGGTTTTTTTTTCTATCGGATAACTTTTTCAATAATTGTACCCCCCCCTCTATTATCCTTAATGCGCTCCTTGGTCCTGTCTGACTGTGATTTTTTTTCTACACTTTTTTTTTTTTTCTTTGAGTCTTGTCGACGTTGGGGTGAAAAAAGAGGGGATGATTTGGAGTAAATACGGGCGAAATGTATTTTTGGATATTAGGGCGGTTTTTTTCTTCGTATATATATATATTTTTTTTCTTGGTCCCAAGTAAAAGCAATTTTATCTTTTTTGTTTATGTCCGTGTCCCGACGTCTTGAGCGCCCTCTGCGACGCGGAGGGTGAAAGCGTCGTGTCACCCCCTTGGATTTTCGTATTACTTATTCCCACGCGGCTGACTGAAACGCGTCATTATCTCTATCGCAGCCGGAAGCCTGTCGGAAGCTGACGGAAACGCGACTGCGAATTAAGTTGGCAAATTCAAAAATTTTTCTTGTATACGTCTTTCGCTCTACACTGACGGATTTCCTTTGAATTTGAAAGTGGCCCTTTTTTGGGTAAGATATTTTTCACGAACTCCACGTTTATACACCTTACGTACCCGTGCGGGGTATTCTTTTTTGTCCTTTCGCATCAGGCTGAATAATAGGCTCAATTATTTTTTGAACGTTGACAAAAAATCTCTTTCGAACCTTCACAATCACCGTCGATAGTCAACTTTGCTTTGCGTATAAGACTGACGTAATACGTAGAGTGATTAGGGGCTGCGGGGACGCCACTTTACAAGACCAATTTACCGAAACCGATTTACGAACGTAAAACCAATTATTTTTGTAAATCGTTTAATTTGTTCGGGCTCGTCGTATTAATTTGTTTTCGGAAGACGTCGGAAATTAGGCGATCGAATTTAATTTATCTTCGTGTTACGAAAACCGAAATAGGAGACATTTTACGTGTCTACCGATCTTCCGTCAATCCTTCGTCCCTCGTTTCTCATGGTTACCTCGAATTTGCTCGTCCCTCTTTTTCCCGCTTGAAATTTGTATAATCCATACTGCGTGTCTTATAATCTTGTACCGAAATGCCGGATCAAAAAAAAAGAGGTATCAAATCGGATGTGGGGATGATGGTGGGGGAGACGTGACAGCTTGACGAATTACAAAACAGAGGGGTGCATATGGAAGCAATTTTATGTGTAGAGATTCATTTGAAAAAGAATAAAAATATACATATAAATATGTAGCACCGAGTAAAAGCAAATTTTTTGTAAAAAAAAGGATTTTCCCACGTGAAAAACGAGTAATGCTTTTATTGATATATTAACAAAAAAAAATAATCAGTACGAAATTAATGTATAAAATTTATTTTCCTGGCTAATCGCAGTTATCCCTTTTTTTTTTTTTTTTTACAAAAAACATGTCCCGCAATGGTCCAGGGAATGGGTATGAATTAAAAGGGAGTCACTCAGACTGATGAAAGTAAAGGAGTGGACGGAAGAAAAGTCGTAAAAGAAATCGAGTGTCCCGAAAGAAAGTAGCATCCCGTTAGAGGGGATGTCTGGGTATATGGGGGGGTTGCTTACTCGTTGGTATCTTCCGATACAAGTATATAAGGTGATTAACGTCCTTCCATTGGCCGCGACAGGTTCTAATGGAAAAGATGTGTTTCCGATACGGCAGAGTCAATCAGTCGAATTCGAATCCATACGTGTACGTTGATTGATAATTTTGGAATGGCGGAAATTTTTTTTTTTTTTTTTTTGGAAAATTCCATCCGACTCATTTGACGTACCTTACGAGGAGATCGAGCGATCCCTTACCTCGATCCATGTAAGAAATTAATTTTTATTTAAAAAAAAATTTTTTTTCAACGCAAAAATTGACGGATCTCACCACTTTTTCTCGCAGTCAATGAAAATCGCCTTTACGTTCGATCCATTCGGAATCCTAAGATTATATTGGCCCGGCTCGTTGCTCGCGACGGGGGTCGAATTTGTGTGCGCGGCTTGGCACGCACGTGGGGGCAAGGAGGTTAAAGGCAGGGATGATTTTCGCCGAAGTATCTAGAAACGACGGGCTTTACTCGCGAAGCGGCGAAAGATGAAAGATATCTAAGATTGCCGCGCGGCCATTTCGCTATGGCTTCGATGGGTTTTGAGGTTATATTGCGCTCGGCTTTACGGCGCTCCACTATAAACTCGCGATTTTTCACGAAACATCTCACTTTCAGTGGTACTTCCAATGCCGGCGTTTTACCTGCATTCGGATCGTATCTACATATATACAGTCTGTGGTTTATGCCGAGGTTAAAAAAAAAAGAAAAGGTTCCTCCTGCATACGTAACGTCGGCCATTCACGGAAAATCGAAGCATCGATCATTGTAAGTCGGGGTAATATTTTTTTTATCGGCATTTTCGTCATTCTCGGCTTTTCAATTTTTTCTCTCTTTTTTTTTTTTTCTTACTCAAATTCACCCGCAGTCGCCAGACGCAAGACGAAGACGCGAGAGAGCGCATAAATCTCGGGAAGCTCGTGTTTATTTTTTTCCAACTGCCGCCTATGGTGTTTTCGAGGTGTTGGATATTTTTGAAAAAAAAATTCTCGCCTAATTTTGACGCGTCGTCGTTTCTCCATGGTGATCTTGGAGGTGAAAAAAAATTTATTTTTACTTTTTTAACGCGTCGCGTCACTGTAACCTTTTTTTTTTGGACTTTATCAGTTATTCATTTGCCTATCGACCATCGTGCCGTTCTATGGAGCCGACGCACGTTCTATGGCTATTAGTTATATTACGTCAAGTCTACCTGGCGCGGAACCGATTCCACTTGACCATAATCATTTGTACGGGCAAGATTGCCAGATATCGTGTAAGACTTTGAGTTATCACAGTCGCCATAATGAGGCTGGACTTGGGACTGGGGAGTGCGGTCTTTTTTTTTTGGGAAACGTGATGAGCTACGGATATCGCGGTGAAAGTGAAAATGTTTTTTTTTTTTCGATCGATTTTTCGAATTTAATAAATTGATAATTTTAGTAATTATGTAATATACTTCAAGTGCGAAGTAATTCTTGACAATGTGCATACTTTGCGTGTAATTCGAAACGAGACCCAATGGGGGTGACGTGCAGAGGGTGGGAGCGGTTGCTCGGTTGACAATTTTATTATTATTTTTTTTAAACATTCAACCTCACGAATTTTATTTGTCCTTTGTTGTGTTAATAATATTGTTTTTCTTTTTTCAAATTTTTTATATCCGGAACTAAGCTAACTGCGCCGTGCGTAAGTTTAAATTACCCGCGCAATTTCATCCCTTCGGGTTGGGCGAGGTTTTGTACTTTGGTTGCCTGCGGGTGCATTTTCATGATCTCGTTGGCGCGAGTTTTATTATGGCTCTGCATTCGCGGTGAAAACAAAAGGTCGGCGATGAAGGGGGGTATGGAGGGGGGATGGGGAGGGAGGGGAGGGGGGTTCGCAATATTATATTACACGAACCGTGAGAGCTTTGTGGGCGAAAGAGGGACAGAGGGAGAGGGCAAGGAAGGGAGAGAGAGAGAGAGAGAGAGAGAGAGAGAGACGGAGAAAGTAAACCGGATACAATGAAAGTAGGAAGAAAAAAAAAGTGTATAATGAAAAAGTAAAGTTTAAAGAGATGAAAGCAAAAAGAGGTTGCTATGTGATTTTGAGAATAAAAATTAATTTTTTTTTGAGCTCAAACAAAAATACAGAATTCCAGACGATAACAACGATTAGCGTTTGTTTTCATAAATTTTGACGAGCGTCGCGACGCTTTCTTTTTTTTTTGGTCAGCCAGTTCATATAATGCGCCAAAGAAATTTGCAGATTTCAGTAGGATGAAAAAATTTTCTTATCTCCCGCGTATATATTTATCGATACCTTATATACTATACCGCGCCAAATGCCTTTCGTTCAAATGCGATGCGATATCCTTGTCGTTCTTTTCCTCCAAATATTATCGATGAGACTCAAACCGCAAACGATGCTCATCCGATATCGCGGAAATTGGATTGGCGGCAAACCAAACGCAAATACTGCCATCTACGTGAACGTCGTATTTGCGTTGCTTTGCTTTTTCGTGACACCAAAGGGCATCGGGAATGGGATCCCGCGTACAATATATATTTCGATTATAGTATATATATATATATTTTTTAAAATCCCTGTCGCATCAATGCATTCCACAGTAAATATTAGGCGTCGCGACGCCAGTTCCCAACGTCGTGTTTCGCATATTGGCGATAAGGTTTATGGCGATATTTGCATTTCATATTGAAAAAAAAAATATATATATATACATATACGCCTTTAATCGCTACCAAAATATTTCGGCACGGTAAAAAAAACGAATTCTGTACGACGATTAAATTTGGTCGTATAATAAAATTTTTATCGATAATTCATTTACGAATTTCTATGTAATTTTGCTGGTCAGTGACAAATTACAGAAACATTAAGTGTCATGGATTATGTGACAATGATATGAAAAAAAAAAAAAAAAAAAAAAAAAAAAATTTCCCTTATCTATCCGCGAACGAAAAGACGATTCCCAAGAAACGGGAGGCAGCTTGCAATTAATAAAATGGCTGACACTCGGTAAAAAGGAATTAGATTCGTGCAACGGCAGATTAGAGGAGAGCCTTGTAATTTCGCAAGTGCTGACTACGCCGACTTGGAGTCTTCGCGAGAGAGAGAGAGAGAGAAAGGACGAGTAGGGGAGGTTGGCGGGCGAGGTGGTGGAAGAAAGAGAACCGGGGCCGGGGTATAAGACGCCGGAAAAGAAATTGTGAGGATGTTGCAGAAGAAATCACATTGATTTCTAACAGGGCGAAAGAGCCGGAGAGCAGCAACCCTTAGCGCGGTGGGTAGTCGTACGATTCTTTAGCCCTTTTTAGCCATCCCTCTGCTTCCCCTCCTTCCCCCCCCCCCCACCCACCCTCTAACACTGTCCAGTTCAGCTCTAATTGCGTTTCCCACCTCGTTCCTGCCCCTCGTACCCTATACGTCCCATATCCACCCATTTCTCTCCGCGCCGAATAGCAGTCTTTTATACCGCTACTGGCAACCCCCAACATTTGATCAGGGCTGTATATATATATATATGTGTATACATACTTGAAATCACGATCCCCTTCTAGAATCGAATATTAAAAAGATCGGCAAACGTATAGGTATTTATGATTCGTGTGAATAGATTATTAGAGGGAAAAAAAAATGGATTTTGGAAATGGGAATTTTTTTTTTTTTTTTTTTTCGAAAAATTTAGTCACGCGTCGTTAAAATTATTCGACGGTTTTGTATAACGACAATGGGGATTTCTGAAATGGCATGGCAAAGCGCGGGATGTATAACGACACTCGATTAGGGTTAGGGTTTCAATTAGCGGAAGACGGCTCGTCGTCGCCTCTGCTCTTTCGAGGTTAATTAACCTCGCGAGCGCCATCTTAATCGCGAGAGTCTATTACTACGTCGCCATTGTTGTTTCCTGACTTTCCCCGTTCGGCTTTCACTTTTGCTCTTACTTACGCCCCTGAGCTTTCTCCCTATCGCGTCATGATCTCATCCTTTGGGCAGAACCTCAACCCCGTCCCACCTCCTGCGCTCTTGGGGCTGGTTTCGAGTGGTCCAGTAAACTACCCTCCTTATATACTATCCGGCTGGGATAGCCTCCCCTTTCTCTTCCTCCTTCCTCCCCTCTCAGGACTCAACGTACAGATATACCTAATTGATTTAAGAAATAAATCAAACGAAGACAAGCGCCAAACAAACACGGAGTCTACGGTCTGATCTTGCTTGCCGAGATTCTTTCTGTTTGGTTTCTTTACCTTTTTTTTTCTTATTTGGGTTCTTTCCTGGGTTAAATTAGCTGGAAACTGATAATGCTGGTGGTGCGTTTCGGTAAGGCATTTTTTTTAACGTTTGTATCGGCTGGTCCTGGGTGGTCGTAGTGACGTCATCGGGATACTCCATAGGGACAGTGATCTTGCTTGGAAAGTCACTAATTAAAATGTCATAACTAGGGAAGTGGCTAGAGAAAATTTGTGTCTAGCTTCTGCTCGTATCCGCTTTCGAGAAGCCATTTTGGTACGTCCGATCGCCGCCAAGAGACTCGACTCGGCTTGTTGCGAAAGTTTAAATTAATTTGGAGTTAATTTCCGCGCGGTAATGGCGCATGAGCGTCACTTCCGGGAGAACTGAGAGGCGTTATCAGTTTGCCAAACAATCGGGTTTTCATACTTGGCGCAAGCTAGGACTGCCAACGGGCGGACACCGGTAACGATAAAATATTACGGTTTATCGTACATCTTAACTCGTATCGTATTTTCATTAAGTTTCGTTGGATTCGCCGTTGGGATTTTTTTTTTCAATTTCAATGTGATTTTACGAAATTCAAATATTTCCCGCCAGCGCTTAAATATCTGTCCCGGTCCTTGCCGCTCGAGTCGTAGCGCGACTGACGTGTTTTGGTTGGAATAAAAAAGAATTGAAAATATTTATATCTATAGAAATCATTGTGTCTCTCGAATTAGAATTGCATAACCTGAAAGGTGTTGAGATTGTTAAGAATAATCGTTTTTATTCGCGCGTCGATCGAATCGAAGATCGCTCCGGTGGAGGCGCTGCCATATATTTCTTCGCGCATGCGCAGATAACCCGTAAATGCCGTAGTTCGTAATTGCGCCGCTGCGCGTCGTGAGTTCCCTCGAGCGATCTATGCACTTTTACGATATCAACGGTACGAGGGACTTCGCGGCTCGATAATTCCGTCACGATTATCGATCGACGCGAATCCAACGGCAATAATACCGAGTTTAACGTGTATCCTCGCGTTTTGCCACGCTCTTGGTTATTTTACCTACCCACTTCAACCAGTCACGATATTCTTCGATTTTTCACCTTTCCGTCTTCTTCTCTTTTACTTTCCATAACCTTTTTACACGCGACTGATATATACTTTCGTGCTTACGCCGCGCCGGATCGATACTTCGTCATTTCCTTTCACGGGGACGTATCCGTCGTTTGAGGTAGAATTGACAAAATTTAAAAATTCATGTCATCGAACCATTTGCTTTTTTCCTCAACATTTTATTTCATTACCCATGTCACTCTGGTCCACGGTACATTTGACGAACGGGTGTACCGTGACGATATATTTGCATGATTGCGTATTTGTTGGTTATTATCCAATTTCACGCTGGTATGTCAACAAGCCGTAGTAATTTCATTAGCCGATATTTCAGTGCTCGAGTTTACATTGCTTTTCGGAAAATCGATTTATCGAAGGAAACGCGTGAACTGTCAACCGGTCGAAAAAGGTGATGAAGTCGATTTTTTACGTAAAAAAAAAAGAGGAAAAAAGACAACTGCACGAGTGAACTGAAGAGAAAAGACAAGGACAGAGCCAATGCACGAAGATGAATCGAAACTTGAAATCTCTGCGCAAGTAACGTACTCTGTTACTTTTTCGAGATCATCCGGAAATTCAAGGTGGACGCCAGTTGGATGCGATTCTTTCATGACGGCTTCCAAGAGGGGATACGCAGGATTGGATGCTTTGTCCGACAAATAATGGGAAAGCAAACAGAAGGAAACTGGTTGGAATTAAAACGAAAAGATCCCTAAGGATAGGCTTGGGACTTGGATATTCGAGATTTGGTATATATATACGTATACACGTATACACACGGGCACATAGAACAAAAGTGGAGTACAAAGGACTCTCTCTTTTTTTTTTACATCCACCCAAAAAAGAGGGGAAAAAAGTGAAAAGAGAAAAGGGGAATACCCGGATTCCCTGGTCATCGCTTGGTACTCGGACTGATCCTAAACTGAAGGTGGACCAGCCGGATCAATCGCCTAGTAAGGATCAGGGTCCTTTTATTCCCGCTGTATCTAGGTTGCTGGGACAGCTTCCCTCACGCTGTCTCTCTTGGCACAAAAGAACGCGCCTATGGCAAAGAGAAGCTATCGCTTTCGGATCGCGCGCAAGAAAATAGAAAATAATCTTGAGCCTTCGTCTAATCTGGATCAGCCGGGATGAAGTAATACAAGTAGAAAATTGGCATTTCACTTGGCGATGGTGAGTATACCGTAACGCTAAGTAGGGTGGTGGTTGGGTGGGGGGGTGGGGGGGGGGGTGATTTTTCTCCTGAAAACTTGTTGTTTAGTTTTCGTCATTCAATCCGTCATTGCTTTGCCATTTTTTTTCGATCAACCCTTGTTTTGTCACTTTTCGTTATCGCGATACTGTTTCAGCTGGTTGGACGAGAAGAGGGTTGTTTTTAAGGGTGGAAAAAAAAAACTTCAAAATACCATGGTGACTTTTTGGCTCTTTTTCTCCCCCTCCCCCCGCACACTTTGACAAAGTTACCTTTTTTTTTTTTTTTGGGACGTCCGGTCACTTGCCGGCAATTAAGGGATGATTTGATCACTCCCTCATTCGTCGACTGCAGTAACACTTTTTTTTTCATCCCTTACTTTTTTTTTTCCGCCTCTTTTTGACGAAGCTCGACGATCCATCAACATCATGCGAGATTGAGATTTTGCACTTTTGACAAAAACAAACTGCCGAGCCTATCGCATATTGCTCGTTCACTTTATATTCACAAATTTCTCCTTCCGGCAGCCCTCTCGAACGATATTTCGTGCGTCACGTGTTCCTGTTATTATGTGTCACTCGACGGGAGGCGTCCCGACGACGCGCGACGCCTCCGGGCATCCACGCAGTTTTTCGATAATGTATCGACATTTTCGTGAAACGCCAAGTACAATTGTCACACGTAACAGACTGTACTAATAGGACGAGATGAAAATTTTTTTTTTTTCAAAATTTTCTTCGACGACCGATAATTTTGAAAATTTTATTTATCATTTGTTTCATCCATTAAGTTTTTTAAATTAATTTGTACTGTTGTTAATAACAGTTGCCATGCCTTGCGCATCGGCTGGTGACAGCTGCTTCGTATCCAAATACTTCGTTACGATTAATTCTTAGCTAATCTCGTTATACCGATCTTCATCAGTCGCAAACTCGAGCGCAATGATAATAAACCAAACCGCAACGTAGATAACAAATTGTCGCATTAAACGTTGCGTTAAATGAAAATTTAAACGGGTCGTACGAAATGGCCACTATCGTTCCTCGTTTAACGAGGAAGTTTGGGTTGGGGTTAGGTCTGAGTTGGGTCAGGTTAGATACCTACAGTAGTAAAAGTTATAGGTATGCCGGACCGTAGAGAGAAATCCTATCGTAACGTCGCGTTTAGCCGAACGGCTGCGCAACAACGATAATAACGTTCGCGATTATTGCGATAATTTTCCAGGAATGGAAATAAGGCCGAACGGTGCGAAATCGATAGAGAAAAACGCCGAGAAAGGAACGTCGTGTCGTAAAAGAAAATGGTGAATTAAAAATTTTTTTTTAATTTTTCCAAATTTGCAATTTCGTACGAATTTTTTTATTGCGGGTATACATGATTTAAAAAATTTTTTTTTTTTTTATTCACGTACGCTTCGTTCGCTTCGTGCCCTTTCACCCGATGAATAATACATTGCACTCCCTTTGACCTGTGACTGGCGAAAGTTCACGGCATCCAACATCGCAGCATCCAATTAGTCGTGAAAAACTGACCCCTGCGGCGAGAGTCCCGTCGATTCTCCATTATATTCCCGACATAATATCAAATTAGGTTTCGCAGTGCGTTTCAGCGGCGCATACCAACCCGGGCGGCGTGGTATTTGCGCGAAATTCCATACGGCAACCACCCTCTTTGCGGGGTGGCGGGGGGGGAGGGGGTAGTTACAAGTAGGTATTTCTCGTAGGGTGTCTTCTCAAGGGTTGTACTGGGTATCGATCGCCAGGGGTTACGTCTGTCAGACGTACTCAAGTAAAGTAAGAAGCGGATACACGGGCAGGAGATCAGGGAAGATTTGGGGTATCTCCCTGTGCATAATTGGCCCTAAAATATTTTTCAAAAAAAAAAAAAAAGAAAAAAAAATTTTTCTTCTTCTAATGCAATCTAAAAAATAATCATCCCTTAAAGACAAAGACGTACGACTTTATCGATCTGTCTGCGGGTACTGAGTAACGAGGAGGACAGCGGATCTACCCTGAATTTTCTTTATTTTTTTTTTTGTTTTTGACAAGTTTATTACCTGCATCCCCTTCGTACACGGGTGGTGGTTCAATATTTTTTTTCTCTCTCCCCCCCCGCCCCCTCCCCATGCACGAGAGATCTCGTATAGCTACCTAGCCTTTAGCTTATTGTTAGTCCCGTCCTCCTTTCTCTCGTCCCCTGTTCTTACCCTATCTCTCAGCCCCTCTCTCTCTCTCTCTCTCTCTCGCTTTCATTTTCTCTTGGCAGTTCTCTTCGCTCCACCCTTCTTCGGTGCCCTCGACCTTAATGGTAGCAGATGTAGGTAGCCCTGTATACGCAGCAGGACTGGCAGCAGCGTGGAATAAGGGTGGTTCTAGGGGCAGCTCTGCCCAAGTCACCCCTTGCGTCCGCAACAACGAGGGTTGAATATTCTTTTAATTACGAAGGTAATTTCCGCGCCACACGGGTTAAACAATGTACCGACCAAGCCAGCCTCGGCTCTACGGTTGTAAGCGTAACGACACTGGCGCCCTCTCGCTTCTACGCCCCCGCAACAACGCCGGTGAAATTTTACGCCAGCGTTCGCCCGCGGGGACGCCACGGCGTCGTGACGCTCCGACGCTCCCGCGCGAGAGAACCTTAACATTTTTTTATCCCCGTCTCGCGCAAGCACGGCGAAGACAAATGTGACGGGGGGACGATGACGCGTAATGACTTACGCGGGACGATGGTCGGACGCCATTTTTTTTTGAAATCTTGCGTTTAACCTAACTTTTCTTTGAAACAAGATATTTGACACTTTTGCCGCCGGCGTGACGTATCTGCAATAACAAGTGTGTACGGTAACGTTAAATCGGCGGAGAGAGGGTTAAGGGTGGTTTTTGTGAAAATAAAACTTTTTTTTTTTCTTTCGCAAGATCGCGGATCGCGCTAACGAGTAAATCGAGTAATAAATTATATATATATTTTTAAGTATTAAGTCTTCAAATTAAAAGCGCGTCCTTCCTTTGGGATTTACTAAAATTTCGCTAAATGACATATTTAATTAAAGCCGGAAAGATGGATCGTCTTTCGCGGGTAAGCTTTATGGCTGCCAGCAGCGCCGCGACGGTCTTTTACGGAACTTTTGGCGGTACGCGCCGATTTATCATAGAGTTTTGAGCAGGTGGCGAAATGATGTGGGGTGGAGGGGGGGGGGGCGGTGTCAAATAGGGATGAAAGGACAAGGGTTGAAATTGAAGGACGGGGTTGAGAGTGAAAGCTACTTCGCTGTATAATTACAGTAACGGCGTGTGTATTATACAATAGGACTCTCCGTGATATACCGGGTGGAAAATTGTGTCAACGGTACGAAAATTCAAAGTTTCGCGTATCTCGTGACTCCCGAGTGGTTCAGTCAATCAGTTTGCCTCCCCCGACAAGTCTGCCGGATGCGCAAACAGCCAGTCGTCGAGGAATTTATCAAATTGATTAACTTTGCTTCATTAACGGTCTCATTAAGTTCCCAATGGCTGACACTTCGTTTTCGAGATTGTTAACCGTCTCGCACTGTATATCAATCTGACGTCCTCCTATCGTCGTTTCAAGGCCTACCCTGACCCCCCACAGCTTGCGAAACAAATTGATATTAAATATTATAAAGCCATCCAGCCCTCTTAGCCGTATGCGTTGGCTGGGCATGATGACGTCGACTTTGCCCCACGGCTTCTAGAAGGTATCGTGACGTCACGCAATGCCGCGGCTCTCTTTTCTTTTCTGTTCGGATGAGTCGGAAAATTTACGATCGACTAGTTGCAGTAAGTGAACCCTAACTTGGATGGGGTACCGTCACGAGAAAATGGGTCAATGAGTTTTCCGATGAGCCCGATTTGAGGATATTTGCATCGCGCGGCGATCTATTACGCGCTGGGCCAGTGGGCTAGAGATTGGGTCTAAGGCCCAAACGAAAAGTTTGTACCATGGCATGTCCTTTCGGTGTCCGCGTAAGACGTGTGCTAAATTTACGTGTTGATTGTAATTTTTTTTTATTCGAGGGGATCATTGAAATTTGAAAAAAAAATTAGTACGTTTCTTTTTGACTTTGTACGAATTACGGGAGATCGAAGTCCCTCGTATGTCTTGGGTTACTTCCTACGAAGGTTATTAACTCCACGCAAATGCAAAATCGAGCATGCGTTTAGCATCACGCATGGATGTTAAAGCCGCCATTATGTACCCTTAATGCTCGGCTTTGCGATCCGCGTGGGTAGTCGGGCGAAGAGGGGTCGAACTGGAAGTAGGGTTGCGAATGCTTTGGAGTTGGTATTCGAACCACCCCTCTCTCTCTCTCTCTCTCTTCTCGAGGGATAATTAATATTTCAGGGGACTAATTAACGTTTGATTGTATCAAGCGTGCGTTAAGCCTGGTGCACAGTGTGCGCGAAGCGGAGAGTATAAATGCGGTATGTGGAAGATACTTAGGGCGCCAGATGGTATGATTTTCGTGAGTTTGCGAAAATAGGTATTTACGGTGATTATACGACGATCGACGATGATACGCGATAAATTAGCGCATTAAATTCCAATGAAAGGGTCGATTTAGTCCTATTACTTTTTTTTACTTAAAAAAAAGTCATATCGATATATCATCACGTCGTATCGAATGATCGCTGTCGCTTTTCCGCGTTGCTGATTGGTCCGGTGATGGGTGTGAATTTATTTATTTTTTTGATAGCCGAAGTTACTGACGGCACGACAGATATTGACAGCTGTCAAACGTCCATAAGGGCAATGCTGAATTTTTCATGTAAAAAAAAATTTTCAGGGAAAATTACGTCACGTGACGTCAGTCATAGTTTTCGAGGGGCCATCACCGCACGGTTAACAATGTAGAGTAGTCCCTTGAATCTCGCTCGCAGGATTCGCACGCTTGTACCGCTTATGGGAAGGTGGCTCCATACGGCTGGCGAAGGGAACTCGGCACACTAAGGGACGAAAGAAGATGAGAGATAGAGGGCTGATGAAAATGGATGAGGGTCGGGAAGTATAAAGAGGATGACAAGACGCAGAATAAGGGAGTAAGCATCGGGAGTAGGTATAAAAGGAGCCGCGGTGGTGGTGGTTTCGAAATACGGCAAAAGAGGACATTCGCGATGGGTTGAAAAGGGGGTGGTCGGCAGGAGGGGAGGTAGGTAGGTAGGTAGGGAATCTACCTTCGCACTTCTCTCTTTGATGTGTATAAAGGGCTGGAGGCGGTAATTCGCGCAAACCTAAACGATTGAAATGAGGGGCTTTGTGGCCATGAATTTCTAGGGGTTGTCGATCCTTGAGAAAGCTGGAGTTAAGGGTGGTCTTGATGGGGAGATGAAGACACGGACGGGTAGTTGGACTTTTAGATTCGTTGGGTAAGCATAAGGACGCGATAGGGAGTGGTGAGCAAATGTAAATTAACCTGCCGAAGGATATCAGGTGTTTCATCCCACGCTACCGTATTGTAAGAATCTAATTACCGACTCCCCCACGCCCAGACTTCAAAGGCCCTTTCAATTACTTCATTCGAAATTCCCGCCAACGACCCACGGTATCCGCTCGTATACGAATGCGTGGGCCCGATCATTGCCGAGGATGCACGAAGCTATTGACAGTTTGCGTCGCGCACCGATAGATGGTAAACTTTGTAGAAAGAAACTTGAGCTTCGCATATATGCCGTCGACTTGAGTGGCGCCACCGTCGCTCTGGCGGACGACGCTACAACCTGTATCTTTCGCCGTTGCTTGACTGTCAAATTTTGTGAACCCGGCACTTGGCCCTTTACGAGGGCATACAGCCACGAGGAACAAGAAGAAGAAGAAGAAGAAGTTTTGTGAACACTTGGCGATGTCAATGGCTACGTTTATACGACGCTTCTAAACCGGTTTAGTTGGTACCGATGTAAAGGAATGGACGAATCATAGGCGTTTCTACTTTTAAGGAATCTTTCGGATTGGTCAATTCTTTTAGATCAGCATTAAATAAACCCGGCTTGAGACCGCCGTGTAAACGTAGTAAATTCTTCGGAGCCACGTGCGCTCGTCATATAATCGAAAGTTCTATTCACGTGGTTGTTTTATTCGTTTGTTTTATTTATTTTTTCTCGAAGTGTCGTCGAGTCCCTAGTTCTCAGTTGTTTTGAATTTTATGCCGCCAGGTTGCATATCATTAGCCGTGCCAGCCGCGTCGGGTCTTCTTTCTTTGATCTTCCTGCCCTTACGTACAAGTGTAAGTGACACGCTTTGCCTTCGTACGCGATCCCACTATCCACTCTCTCACGTGGTATCTTAACGTCAGAACGTGTGCACGAGGCTTAAGGCATGTCTGACAGCTTCCCCAAATGATTTGTGGCGCCCTTCGCCAGATACAAGATACTAATTCTTTGGACTCTGTCAGTTTCGAGCTACCGTTTTGCTTGCCGGGCTGTTAATTCCGTCAGTTTGTCGGTTACGTCTTTGTTGACGATCGACGCGGGAATTTCAAAATGTACAAAAACGATCTCGAGCCAGAATCTTAGTGGTTTTGGCTTTGCTCAATTAATTCTTGAAATACCAATTGTACAGTCTCTGTCAGTTTCGAGTGCTATACTGGTTTTTCTAGTCGGTTCCATTCGTTCAATTTGTCGGTTACGCCTTGCGCGGGAAATTCAAAATAATCGTGAGTTAAAATTGTCTTAATTTCGTTTCTCAATTATCTAATCTTTTTTTTACTTAATAATAATCTTATTTGTATCGATTTCTCCTCGTGGAGGTCAATTCGATTAATCGATCATGCAAATTCGATGGTTGTGCACTTCCGACGCCTCGGTGTCCCTCGCGAAAAGGGCGTCCGGTGTTTTGTTGCCTTAATAATGTGCGATGCACATTAAGGTGTCTTTTTAGAGACCATTTAGTAACAAATGTTCCAACGTGGGTCGAGATATATGAGCGGTCTGCGGCTAACCCAGACCGGCCTGTCACGGATTCTGCTAAGGTGGCTCACGCACGCCCTCAGACGCTCACGTATTCACTCACACGTTGTTTATTGGATGCGTTCCGAGAGGACGGGGTCAGGACTCCGAAGTACGTGAATGTCACTGTGGACCACACGTTAGGAAACCCAGTGGCGTTCAACTTATTACGAAATTACATAAATAGATAAAGTTTGCAAAACATGAGAAAAAAATATTTACCTCGTCGTACGTAAGCGACGTAAAAAAATAAAGGGGGTTGATTTTGCAAAATTGTCATCTACAAATGATTATTGAAAATCAGTCGAAAAGAATTTTTCCGCGGATAATTACCTCGATGAAAAATTTTCAAAGTAAGATAAAAAGAAACTTTTCTCCAAGTTTTGCTTGACAAAGACAAAATTACATTCGATACAGTTTTTTGGTTTATCGATAATTTTTATTTTGACTTTTTTTGTATGCCCTATAATCATCCGACAAGGCAATGTGTCGTTTGAGGACTGTTTCCTTTTTTTTTTTAACAATTTAATGCCACGTAAACGCACGGACTAAAATAATAGAATACCGGGGGGGGGGGGTGGCTTTTGGTTTTGGGAGCCGCTGGCAATAAGATGGATATACCTCTTTGAAGGAAGAAACCGGGGAAGTAAAGGAGAACGAACCCTGGCTATGGTTTTGGTTAGGGTGGTAACCTGACCGCGTCAGCATTTCCGGGCATCGACAAGGGACTGAGGAAAATCGTGTTTTTGGGGTGAACCGAATCAAGCCGGGGGGGTGTCCTACCTCCTGTTGAAATAACGATCTAAAAATGATCTATCGTGCCAATAATAACATCCCCATAACGCTTAGCGGGTAACGTAATTCGTAATAATAAAAATGACAATCATGAGCTATCACGACTACCCCAATAACAATCAATATGCACCCCATTAAGAAAATAGGTTCGCTAACGACCCCTTGTACAGAATAAACTACAACGGCACGTATTTCCATGCGAAAATGTATTCACCACCTCAAGGGCAAGGGAGTGCGATTAGGCGGAAGGGTTGAAAAAAAATTTTTCAACCCCTAAAAAATAATTGAAACAATTTTTTTTTTTTTTCGACTCTTTCAAATTCCTCATTGAGAACGTGTACGGTAAACGGGGTAGTTTAGTCCAAGGGATGTCTATGGGCCACGGCGAAGGCAGGTGGTTCAGGCACTGCGAGCGTAGGTGTACGCGCGAGCCACCCTTTAAGCAGTAATTCATAACCCACATTTGACCGCAACCCCCTGTTATTTATTCTGGTAGGCAGCTCGTGTTTTTTTTTTTTCTTCCTTTTTTTTTCGGCCATTTTATCGGCCATCTCGCGATTTATGCCCGAGACAGTTTAGGGCCACTAGAGGGTGCCAGGGGTTTCGGACCCCAAAATAACCCAGCTAGGGGATGGCACGCATACTCGGCCTTCATTCCATCCGATATCTATATACATACATCTCGTATAATGCATATATATATATATATATATATATATATATATACAGCATAAGGGGTGGCCACTGAATTCATTGATATTCCCGGCATAGCCGGCCACGCCATACCGATGTCACCTTAATGAATTTAACTACCCCCTTAACTTCTCGATCCACAGCTTTACTATCTTTCTCACCCTCGAGACCCCTCCCCCCCCCTCTTTCTCTCTGACCCTCTCATCCCGTGTCAAGATACAAATTTTTTAATTCATCCCCACGTACTTCGGGCTCATCCCTAATCGTCCTCTCCCCCCCCGGCTCACCCTTAACTTACTCAAAATTTTACATATCTTCATTTCTCTCACCCTGTATATGTCTGCTCGCTTACACTTCTGTCCCGTCCGACCATTCATCTATCCACCCCCTGGTAATTTCCAGTAAATTGAAGCAGCGTGCTCTCGAGAGCATGCTTCCTGGCTACGGGCGCATCCGCAATTATCGCTTTTCACTTGCCATTCAGGACGGCAGCCGGCCTCGAAATGTGAGACAGGCTTTAAATTTTTTTTTTCCGTTTTTTTTTCTCGTTACATTTTTTTTTCGACCTTACGGGATACGATGTTATTTACTCTTTTCTCCCCCCCCCCACTTTTTTGAATTTTTTATTCCTATCTATCTCTGCCCCTACCTCATTTTCGTACCCCATCGAAACTCTCCAGGGGCAGGTGTGTCCGCTCGAGCGTAGCCGAAAAATCTATGAGTGGAACTACTCGCAATTCAGCCACCCTTCGTCCTCGATAGGGGGAACGATGCTCTCGAGATCACGCCTCGGCGCATCCTTTCGAAATTCGCTGCAGCGCTGTGCAGATTTTTTTTTCTTTTTTTTTTTTTCCATCCCTCGGGATAAATATTTGGGGAGGTTATTTGGCCGCGCCAGGGCCCAGCCTGGCGTGATGGGCACACGTGGGATTATTGCTGATCGCTGAATCGAGGTTAAATTCGATGGCGTCGATGATTTGGATGAATTTTGAAAATCTCATTGAAAAAAAAAAAAGAAAAAAAAAATTGTGGGATTACCTTTTTGACACACCGAGTGTGACCCTTTTCACAATATTTCATCCTTTCGCGTGAATTTATTTACGTCCCTGCTGCCCCTTCACGACGTATACCTTCACTGTACTTTATCATGTTTCGGGTTTTTCTTTTTCTCAGATTACCCGATTGAAATTGAGGTCGTGCCTTCGGCAATAAACTTCTGTGGGACCGCCATTGCCCGGCCGTTCGACCAATTATTCGCTTCGAATTACAGCCGTCCAATTACAATTGCCGTCGTAAGACCTCACGACGATCTGCGGTTGAAAATTGCGTAGATTGAAAGGAAAAAAAAAAAAAAAACAAAAAAAAAATTCTCCCTCCCTTTATCCGTGTTATCTTTCAGCTGGGAGATCGCCTATATTTTCTAAGCCCCCTACACTATTTTCACGTCGATGGCTTTTAATTCTTTGGTCCTGTCGAATTAATTCTACGAATCATTCAATTAATTAACAATATCGTCAAACGATTACGTCTTCGGGACTCGTAATATTCTCAATTCTTAACCTCCCCCGCAGTCCCTACGTCATGAATATTCATTACGTCTTTCCGTTACAATTTGGCACGTAATCGTTACGCACTACCGAGTCGTCGCTCCCTACCGGAATACCAAATCGTTAAAGAGATATCAATCGAGGGTATAAAGTCTTCGTCCTGGTTACTTCGTCTACAACCAACACGTTGTATAGTTGGTATACGTGGCCGATTGCGCATGCGCAGTAGGTTTAACGTCTTTGTCCATTAACAGCAAAAATGGGAATATACTATAATGACCAAGCCGTCAGCTACAGGAATACCAGGCAGAAAGATGCGAATTGTGGACTTGACTAATTGAAAAAAAAAAAAAAATTTGATTAAATAAATGAATTGTTGGGTAGTGTTGTTAATTAATCGATTATACCTAATCGTTAATTATAGTTTTTACTGAACTTTTCGGGAATCAAAAAATACTTTGGGAAAAAGTAATTTCGTGAAAATTTTTTTTGGATAATGTAAAAAAAATTTTTTATCTACCCTTACGTTAGTCTCTCGTCTTTAAGCCACTTTCACGAGGGATTTTCAAATGCTGACTAAAATGACTGACGCATATTTTTCTTTCTTCCTTTTATTTTGCTTTTTTCGCGAAATTCTTTGTACGTTTCGCTTACTTATCTACTGCGAACGAAATGACGAGGGGGGGATGGAGGCGACGGGCCTGGGAATAGTAGGTGGATGGTGATTTTCGTTTTTTTTTTATTTCTTTTTTTTTCTGGAGGAAAGAGGGAAAGGAAATCTGATTGCTGCACGATGCACGAAAATATAGATGTAGGTGGGCTCCCGCGTAACGGCGCGTGATTCGAATGATAAAGTCGCCAAGTTGCCCGGGACGTGGAGAAAGATAAAAGGGATTGGGTGAAATACGTTTTCTGCGCATCTTCACTGCGCAGTGGCACCCTTATGCATGTAGTGTCAGAGTAATAGGTGTCTGTATATTAGCATGTGAATATGCGGCACGCGTGGCTTTTTTAAAAATTGTTTTAATAAAATTAGGCAGTCAGGCAGTAACGAACAATGATAAATATATTTTTATGGACTATTTTGAAAATTAACGTTCTTTTTTTTGGTCGATTTTCAATATGAAACACGCACAATGAAATTTCGGGACGCTCGATCTAGTTGTCGGTTTTGAACATTTTTCCAAAATTTTTACATCTTTCCGCGAATACCGTCCGGTATTTTTTTTATTTTTTGAAAAACACCTCACTCGCCCGGAATTCCTAACGAGGACCCCCCGACAATTTCCCGTGGGAAATTACCAATCCGGTCTTCATGTTTCCTAAGCTTTTCGTATTATTTTCCTTTTTTTTCTTTTTTCTTTCCTTTCTCGCGCCTCGCGACGGACGGAAATGCGTACGAAAAGACGTTGTGCTCGTTTAGGGAAAAAGAAGAAAAAAGAAAATTGCACGGAAAAAATAAATGGGGCGTATCGAGACGTCACATAACCTCTTTCACTCGTCAGATACAGATGTCTCTAATTTGACGTGTGACGAAAATCAATTTTTTTTTTTATCGTTTACTCGAATTACTTTATATCACTTACAAGGTGCCTTAAAAGTATCGAGCGATACTTTAATCGTATATTACGTTGCAATTTTTATCATCGCCTTTACTCGTCCGTCAGCCCAACGGCTGACGCTTATCGATACTGCTGTCCACGGGCCATATAACGATACTAGCTGATCAAAAGCCTGAGAGTCGCGACAGAGTGCGCCACTGTACCCATTATGGAGGCAATACATAACCCAAGCGTGGAAATCTACTCTTCCATTATATCTGCCGGATTGAATTCACCAGGGATTTTGTTCGGACCCCATCTCACTCACCCGCTATTCCATTTCGCATCGACTGGTCGATAACATTGAAAAGTAAGCCAAAATTTGTTTTTGTCAAGCCCTCGAAAAAATCCAATTTCTAAACTTGAACAAAAAATTAACTTTATTTTACACTCGAAAATATCGATATTTTTACACCTAATTCCCATGTCCATCGGTATCAATTTGGACCCGTCGAAAAGTACACGCGACTGAGACGACTCCGATCAAATTCAAATTTGACATTGACACTTATTGAAAATTGCCGGTGCAACGGTAGGACGGAAAAAAAAAAAATTTTTTAACCGTCACATAAAAATGACATATTTACGTCACGCGCAGGAATCCGAACACGTGAACCGCGTGACTGCTGAGCGATATATTAAAAAGATCGTGTGTAGTGAGAAAAGGAGAAAAAAAAATAATAATAAAAGACCACCCAAAAAAGGTTTGCTTGGAAAAAAATATCGATTTCAACTTAAAAAAAAAAAAAAAGAAAAAAAAACTATAAAGTCACGGACCAATCTTAAAGACGTAAAACTTGCGACTAGTTTATAATTCATTTTTTTCTCATTTCTTAATGTCCCCCCCCCCCGCCACCCCCTCTATCTATCTCTTTCGCGCTCCCTCTCAGTCCTTCCGTATAACAAGTCGAGAAACCAAGAGAAGGACTTCCTAGAAAGCAACTTCGATCCCTTCTGTCGCTCAGCGGCACTTTGTCGGCAAGTTTATTATTCATAACCGAGGACCGATTCCCGGACTATTTCGGTAGTTTGTTTTCGGCCGCCATTACAACACTAACGAGATATTTCGGATGCCCGCCCGGGTTCGCCTGCCACCCATAGGAATATTCCCTCGGCTCGATTCTTCCTTTACTGTTACGAAAATAGTGGAGGGTCTATAGAGATAGCAGGAGCGAGAGTGAGGGAGATAGATGTGTACATGGTGGGAGTGAGAGAGAGAGAGAGAACTGAAATTCCTCCCAAGTACCAATTTATGAAGGTTATGTATCCTTTGGACGGGTAATTCATGCCGCTGGAAGAATTAAGAGAACTAAGGATTTTTCTATGTCGAAACTCGGTACTTCTTCTGCGTTTTAACGATACACGGGAGGGTACAGTCGTTTAGGAATATTAATACTCGCCACTTAGGATTTTACTACTCGGAGTCGATTTCTGGTCGGTTTATTAGTCGGTATATATAATTATAATAATAACCGCTGATTATAATTGACTTCGATGTGATAACGATGGGTTCTTCGAATTTGATGATTCGTTTCGGGTAAAATCGTTGCTTGTGTACTTTAACATTGAATTCCGGGTTGGATCGTGGGATGTTTATTTTTGAGAGAAAAAATATAGGGTTTTTCGGAAATTCATTTCTCCGCGAATTTATCGATCAGCCTCTGTACGTTGGAAATGATCGTTTGAAAATTTATCATGTTCCTGGAACACACTTGTGACGCTTTACGAGAGCAAATACACAGTAGCGTAAGATCTTTATAGCAACGGAGCAGATGATGGTTGGGGAATAGGGAGAAAAATGAAATTTTGGAGATAAAAAAAATTAAATCATTTTGAATTGCAGATTTTTTAGTCTCTTGTTAAATGTGAAACGTACTGTAGTGTATACGTGAGGCATTCGGAGACTCTGGAGCAGATTGAGATCAAGTTGTGAGGGGTTAGCCTTAAGAGTACAGCTGGGTGAAAACGTGACGGCGATTCGTAGATAATCTGTCAAAAGGTACGAGAAGTATTTTTCACTTTGCTTGAAAAGCGCATTTCAAGTCTCCAGTAAAATAAAATTGAGGGATAAGAAAGAAAAAAAAAAGAAGAAAGGCGGATTTTCCAGATGGAGATTCGGAGTCGGTGTATCGTTCCGCGCCTTACGCGACTGTCGCGGCTTCGAAAGCGGCTTTATTATCCATTAGCGTTCGCTCAGCTTTACAGTGGCGCCATCTGCCAAAGTAACTCTCTTCCTTTTTTTTTCGTTTTGTCTTAACCTTTCTACTTCTATACGTCCACGTCGCTCTTGGCTGTTTCAACCAGAGGCGTGTTCCGAAATTTATCGACAGTGCTGCCATCCATCGGCACGTGGTCCCAATTACTGACAGATAGATTTTCTAACCTAACCTAAAAATTATTTCCGATCATTTTCTTTTGTATCCTCTTCTTTAATTGAATTCATACTTCCTCGCGCACGTCAAATATCAGGCTGATCGTCGTGTACGAATTGGATGGTTTTAGGAACACTCAACTATTTTTCTCTAATTGAAAGTGCGAAAACTTTTATACAGCGCTCAAGGATGGACTAGACAGGGATACAAAGGCAGGGAAAACGGGTAGTTTCCCCGGATCCTATGGGCGGGTATACAAAGGCGAAATAAGGTTAAGTGAGGTCGCTGATCAATTACAATGAAGTACCGATCCTACTGTAGGGGTGCAGAAACATGAGAATCTCTGTTGAAAAAAAAAACAATCTATTTACTTTAAGGATCCACCCTGGTGTCAAATATCAAAGGGGCAAGTTATATAGCGCGTATTTGGGTATCGTGAGGATTTGAATTTTCGTCAGCACCGGCATTCACGTGTCTCAAGTATTGCGAACTCCGCTTAACCAGACGAGGTACGAGAGCGGATTGGCAAAAAAGAGTCGGGCTGATTGTGAGGCTCGGCTTGAGGTTAGGATTTGAAAACGGGACCGAAGTAAAACCCACAAACGAGCAAACTTCGTAAACCGGGATGCTGATTGCAATCAGCGTACCATTCAAAATAGCGACTGACAGCTAAGTTCAGACCGTTGCAAGTGCTGCCGTACGATTTTACTCCGAAGCTCTGACTCTTGAACTTCGTCGCTTTTGAAGAGTAGTGAAATTATTATTTATTTTTTTTTTTGTAATTTCTCCGACTCAATTTTACATTCGAACGAAACGAATTCCAATGGCATTGAAAGAGAATAAAATTAGGACGAAATATCTTGGCGAGTTAATTAGTCGCCAAGAAGGGTAACGCGACCCAGCCCGCGTAATAAAGTCTAGACTTCACAAATAAATTATATAGGAGGAAGAGAAGTCTGCCCCTTTTAGGTCCTCCATCTTTCTTTAGACTCTTTTCTATATTTTCTTTCTCAACCTCTCGTAGCTCTGTCCTACTCTCGCTCGTGCTCGCTGCTTTCGCGTCCTCCTTTATCACCGCTCCTTCTAACCTCAATGACATCGGCCAGAAGCAAAATCCTTCTAGACTCCATACCTTCGCTCCTCAACGGCTAATCATCGAGATTTATGTCGGCTTTGCTCGTTTCAGCTCGGCATTCTTCGGCTCCTAATGAAGCTATTGGAATTATCATTTAGCCAAGGTTCAAATTTACCCGCCACTTCTTTCACGAGCTATATATATATATATATATATATATACACACACAAAAGCGAGCCGCTTCATAGACTTTCGAAGAAGAAATGCGTGAAACCATGTTTAAATTTGTTTTCGTATATTTTGTATTTTTTTGGGAAAAATTTGCTTCGTCACTTTTGAACGTCCGATAGATGGATAAATAATTTTTAGGTTTTTTCTTTTTTTTTATTTCGAATGATCCCATGCTCGTGTCTTTGTTCATTCGATGCTTTAAGGGTTGGTATTTTTCATTGAAGTTATCGCGAACGTATGATATATTCAAATGAAAATCCAGGCTGGTAAAATCGAAGAACGGAGTCCATGGTTTAAATTTGATAAAGCCCTCAAGAGTGGGGCGTGAAGTCGGTAAAGCGACAGTAAGTTTCGACAGCGTCATTGGCAATGCATGGCTTGTTGTGATCGCCTCCCATAACGCATCAATCTCACGGGGAATCCCAGCGGTCCCCCATATGGAGGTCGAGGGGGTTCCCCTGTCTGAACCATCATCCCCACTCATCCGTCACGTAGCCTCCTCTTGGCAGTCTTCACAATTTTCAAGGTTCTATTACCATAGGTGTCGTTTACTACCCTCTTATACAAAAAGCAACCCCCCCCCCCCTCGCCCCCGATAATCTCTGCACGATGACACGTCTTTTGTATAAAAATTCCAAATTTTATCCAGAACTTCGTACTAAAATTTTCTTTCGTTTTTATTAACTCGCGATTCTACACGATCATAGTAAAAATATAGTGGATATAATATAAATATAGTGAATATAGCATATAAGTATAGGGATCTATTATTTTTTATTTTTTTTTTTATTTAATTAAAAATATCTATGGGGTACTGTGACCTATGAACTTCAGTTACGTAGCTTAGTATTAGTGCGTAGGGGAGTCTGTTCTTTATTTTTTTAATTTGAATTTTTTAAATATAATCTGGAGGGTAAAAAAAGTGTTTGAAACACATTTATCAAGGGTGCAGTCGTTTTATCAAGGGTCGTGAATCTACATGGTCGGACGATTACGTATGCAGACTGCGAGAACGGTATACGATAATGCCAGGAGAAGATGGCCGATTGACGTCGTCGTCCACCCTTACCTTAGATCCTGGTACGGATATCCGTGGATCCTTGCAAATCCTTGAAAATCCCTGCTGTCCTCACGAGGATCACTACCCTTGGAGCGGTTGAGCGCGATTTAACAAGATTCGTGGATTTTTGCTTGATTCTTTTTTTTTTCTTTTTTTTTCCCAACGAAAGGAACAATCCTTCCGACATCTTCTCAGATTCGACTTTAGGATTCACGAATGTTTCCGAAGTACCACGGGGTCCTTGGTATCCAAGGACTCGTTTCAACCCTTAAAGTTCGACGAACCCGTGGTCCTCGTGATTTTCGAAGGCCTTTAAGAATTTTCACCCTCGAAAATTTGACTCGCACGAGATCTTCCGGCAAGATCAAAACGTCCAAACGCTGTCGTCGACAGGATCGGCTGTAAGGGTAGGTGGGTGGGTTTAACTTCGAATGGAAATTGTGAATGCTGTATGGTGAATCGGCAAATTTTTGGAAAATGTATTCGAGCGTGACCTCTTCCTTTTTTTTTAATCTCGATAAGGATGACAGCAGGTAACAAGGGTTGACACCCCCGTACGGTCGCGCCGGAACGTACGTAATACTTTCGTTAAAAAGTTTCCATCTCGGGGTATATAAGAGTCCTAAAGGTCAAAGGTCACGCGTGCAACCTCAGAAGAGATCTCGGTCGCTCGAGGTATATTTAAAAAATTTTTTTCTTCCAGTTTTAAGGATTTAACCCGATAAGTCGAAATTTGTTTATTTTCGTTTTTTTTTCCATAATTTTTCAATTTTTAATATCCAATTTTTTTTTTTACGTCTCCATCTTCCACGGTCGTTCGAAATTCTTTCTGTATCCGATCAACCTGTAGAATCCTCATGAATACGAAATTGCCGCAAATCCAGACGTTCGAACGAGCAGATCGTGACAAGGTCCCATTCGGCCAGCGATGAATCACTCGTATTTCCAATAGATCGAACTGCCGCGTGCAACCGAACGAACTCCCTGACATTTCTAATGCGCCGTGTCGAGAGGTTGCGAAATCCTTAAATAAAATGCAGGATGCGCGCGTTCAAGAGAAACGCAGAGGATTCTCAACGCCGATTGCGAAGCGTCGATGATTTATAAGGTTGGCAATAATAAATTGCAACAGG
This sequence comes from Cephus rjabovi, assembly GCA_030264185.1. NCBI lineage: Eukaryota > Metazoa > Arthropoda > Insecta > Hymenoptera > Cephidae > Cephus > Cephus rjabovi. The sequence goes on from JASCRG010000528.1 coordinate 180,439, forward strand.
TTGATATTTCGCGAATATACCGACAATGGTATTCGCAAATTATTCGCAGCGCGAACCATTAATCGGGCTGTCTGCAGCCTCTATTAATCTATCGTGAAACTTAACACCCTGTCATTTTTCAAATACCGAATAGCTCGTAAAATTGGAAAAAAAAATATTACTTTTCTTTAATTCGATCATCGATCTCACAGAGTCGATTCGTAATCCGCGCGCGTCGTTACGCTGTGTAAAATTTCAAAATTATTTTTGTACGCTATAAAATCCATTTTTTATAATAATATAGTAATTATTGAGTATTCAGAAAAATTAATAAAAATTTTTTTTTACTCCCTATATACTCCCGATATATTCGTTAGTCGAATTAGTCGCTGACTTTAATACGCCGCTACGCGGTACCGCGTTATCCCATATAGAAATCACAGTCAAAGTTAAAATAGACGAGTCCAATTGATCGGATCAGATACGTTACGAAGATACGTATATCATCCATAGATTCTGTACAGACTGTACAGGCTGCACAAGTCATTCGTCATAGTTAGAAGGCGGTTAACGAGTGACAGATTGGATCGAGCTGACTATTATTCAACGATCACTCATATACGTACTGATTTATCTCATTGCCCTATGCTTGTCCATCAATACGATACGTGGATACGATATAGTGTAATTTTTAAATCGATGCGAAATTTCTTATCGATCAAATCACGATCTTACGTAATTTCGTGAAAATCGTCGTTAATTAATAAATTTTCACTAAAAATACGTTCTGCTCCGAAATTCATACTTTTTGTGAAGAAAAAATTTTTTTGCGAATTTTTAATTAATTCTTTTTTTTTGCACCCCCCGTACAATCCATACCAAAACGGTACTGCGTGAAAATTCGCAAACGTTATATATCCATCGAGAAAATCAATGCCTGCTCGTGGGACGTCTAGTGGCTCCTCCTAAATAGGGTTTTGGCAATAAGGGTGAATTTGTACCGGTGTATAAGTGCGTGAGTGACTAGGGGTTGTAGAGAAGCGGGTAATGCTCGTATCACATCCCCAAGTTCTCACGTGAACTGATTCGCTTCGTGAAATGGCCAGTGGAGCGAAATGCGTCCGATACCAGGTCGGATTAGTACAGCCCTTAAGGCTCGCCAAACCAAACGTTATTTGATCCCGCGTATTACGAGTGGCTGGTAGCTAACTATAAAGAGGGAATATATATTTGATCGGAGCGACAGATTGTTTCAGGTTGAAAGGGGCCTGAAAGAGAGAGGTAAAGGATGAAAAAAAAGGAAAAAAAAATTGAAAACCAAAAAAATTCAATCAAATATTTTATCAATCGACAATCTGATCGATCCACGATCGATTAGCCCTACCGTGTGATATAGCATATTAAATTGCAAATACCCTTGTGGTATTTTTCTAAATTGAAAATAGAGCCTTCGATAGGCCTCTAGGGCAAACCCGGAATTATGGGTATTATAGTTCGGAAAATTCTTTGGTGGCTGCCGAAATTAATCGGCGAATTTAAATGATGCCTAAGTTCATTAATCCCTGGAGACTCGGTAGTGTCCCCTGGTAATATAATTTACTGTAGCTTCAATTAGGGACGAACGTGATAAATAAGGTAACGGATGTGAAAGGGTTGAAAAAAATTTTTTTTTAATTCTAATATTTCAATATTTTATGTAATACGGTAATATCGGAATGCTTTGAAATTTTTCATTTTCATTCAATTATTTATGGCTCGCGATAGAAACTATTTCGTCTTATCGTAATCGATTAGAGAAATTAATTTGACCTTTGGCCTCCCCACGTGTTTATCCACGGGTCATTGAACAGTACCTTTTCCTTGTCTGATTCAGGTTGACTTCACTTTTGGGACACCCCGTATAGACAGTGTGTAAAGTCGTTACACGTATGTTCGTCGTATGAAAAATCGTCTGCATAATGTTATCGATAAAATCGCAATTGTTAAACTAATCGGATTTGAGATAAAGAAAAAAAAAACAAGCAGCTTCTCAAACATTTTATATTTCGAGATCATCTTCTGAGCGATCGTGATTATACGGGGACCGTTCAATCGATCGATCTATTATATCGATCCATTCACAACGTACCGCGTGTGAGTGACGATCGTATTGTTACTCATACAATGACGCGATAAAAGGCGCGATTATTTGAATGACTCGGCGGGCTCTTGATACCGTTAAGAAAAATCTGTCCAATTATCATTTATTATGTGATTACATAATAGACGAAACGATCCGTAACAGAAGTTGAATTGAGGTCAATGACATCGGATGAAAAATTGATAAAAAAAAAAAGGTAACGAAAAAAATTTTGTATACGCCAATTAACCTATTTACGGAAAAAAAAAAAATTATTTTGGAAAATTTTTATTTTCAAAATACAAATCGACCGGTTGGTCCTGCAAATTTTAGGACTTTTCGAAAGAAACGCTCTGTACTGCCTTGAATAACCCTGTAGAACCAAATCGCTCTTACGGGGTATATAATGACGTAGTGGTCACGTGTTAGCAGCCCTTACCAGGATAAAGTGGAAGGACCACATGTGCCACCGGCGAACACGTGTCAGCCAGTCGTGGCTTTCAATTCCTGGGAAAGGACATTGTCGTTGTATATAGGGGAGTATTAATAATTAAGGGTTTGATTTGCTTACGACACCCTTCCTTTTTTTTTTGTATTCGTTGTGCCGGTGTTTTTTTTTCACCCGTTAACGATTTCTCTGTTAGCTGCGTTACCTTGTTGCTGGGTATAGGTGGAAGAGGTGGAAGAAGGGGGTACGGCTCGCGCATGCGCAGTAACGTATTACGTTAAAGAATCGTAGAAGGGCGACAGGGAGGTGGAGTGCGTTAGGCGTACGTCATTAAAATCAAATGGTCAGGGTTGCCACCTACTTATTTTTCAATTAGGCGGACGATTAATCATGAATTTATTTTGGAAAAAAAAATTTTTTTTTTCCTCTCTGTCGTCCCGCGTTGCGCATGCGCACGCGTCACACCTCTTTGACGACGTTTTAGGAAAATTGGTTGGGTGGCGACAAGGCTGGCTTTTAATGAAGATTAAGCGGCTTCCCTTGGCAAGGGTTTTGGCTTGCCAGTTTCAAATGCCCTTTGACCCCGCATAAAGCGAGTCAGTCAAATTTACGTGACGTTTGGGGTTCGCCCGATGTGACTTTGGCTGGTTGGCAAATTGCGCATTTCCTATTGGTGGTTGAGAATTGGCGTAGGGGAGGATGTGACGAAAAATAATTCAGACCCCAAAGGGTTCGTCAGATTTTTTTTTACGTATGACGGGTAATTTTGTTTGAACTTTGACCTACTTCATTTTTTTCTCTGCTCGGATGGATCTTTGAACTTGTGACCCTTTTATATTTCATGTTATCAAAACTTTGTTAATTCGATAAGAATATGTTTTTTTTTATATGGAATCCAAAAATTTTTTAGTTTTCAAAAAATTATTTAACGTCACTATTGTCTATTTTGAAAATCTTTATTCGCAATTTTCTAAAATTATCGATATTGACGATATTCGATATTCAATCGTTTTAGGAAATTTTGGTAATTTTTCTTTTTTGATCTCTTAGCCATATTCTACAAGTCGTGGAATAATGTGCTATTATGCACAAATTCGCATAGCGAAAATTATTTGGTTTCTCTTGCCGTATAGGTATATTATATACACACATATATATATATATATATATTTATGAAAGGTTACTTTCGGGGACCAATTCGGGGTTCTAACGATCAATACCGGGACATTTGTCACTTATGCGGACCGTCCCCATATGTTTCTGTATGAAACGTGCATTATCAGAACCGGTCCCAATTTGTATCTATTTATGAATCGTATCCTATCGGGACCGTAATAATTAAACAATTTCACTAGGTTAAGGATCATTGTGAGGACCGAGTTGTTAAGGTTTTACTATGCATCCTTTATAATCATTGCAAACGAAAAACGCTTCAATTTCATTTGCAAAAATTCATACAATAAAGCATGTAGATAAAACTTGCTCAAAAATAAAATGAATTTGGTTTCGAAATCAAAATTAAAACACTTCTATCATACCATTCACTTAACCTTACTACAAAATAGCATACTTCCCCAACAAACAATCGACAAGAAAGTATATTATTTAAAGGCATTTGCAGCACATAACTAGTTATGTAAACACAAAAAAGCTAGTACATAAAAATACATTAAAATTTTTTAATTGTCAATTTTCTTTAAACATAATATTACTATTATTACTGTCTGTTCTTCACCGCCTTTCCCAAAAAATTAATTCATATAGTAATTCAATAACCAGTGATTTTGATGTATGTATATAGTATAACTGAAAATTGTAAATTGGCTTATTAATTTATTCTTAATTTGACAGTTAGTGTCGTACCATATTTTCTATTCTAAGTAGGATACCTAAAATGACCTTATTCGTAAATGATATTTCATAACCAAAACATTTTCCGTTGAACTCGACAGCACCAGATATCCTAATTCTGATGGAGACACACAGTATAATATATAGAGAGGGACGCCACGGTAAATGCATTTCCTATTTCACATGATCATCATAAGTCTTGGTACGTAGTTTAGACCGATCCTCGCAAGTATCTTTACGTTCACAAATAAAATGATCTACACATTTAGTGGAAACTTGCAACCTGTATCGTGCAAATACTATAATTTGCAGTGCTGCACATCCCAATGTTGTCCATCCGTACGTTCTAACGATATTGTCAAATTCGTTCAGCTTTTGAATATTTTTGCAGTTGCTAGGCGAACCCTGCACATAGTTTAGAGTACTAGCCATACGAAAGTATTATTAAGGGACTGCAGGAATTTT
>JASCRG010000528.1:185400-250391 GCA_030264185.1 Cephus rjabovi
GCAAATACTATAATTTGCAGTGCTGCACATCCCAATGTTGTCTATCTGTACGTTCTAACGATATTTCCAAATTCGTTAATCTTTCACTTCACATTTCCCCCGTAACAGGTGCTAGGTGAACCCTACACATAGTTTAGATTACTAACCATAAAAAAGTATTAATAAGGGACTGCACGAATTTTGAGTTGTCAGGCATGGACTGAACATGCACAATGCAAATGAAGGCGTCAAAATTGATGCTGGGAGGAAAGAATAGGCAAAGAGTTTCTTTAATTCGCGCGGGACCCATATGTCTTGGTACGTCGTTTAGACCGGTCCTCGCAAGAATCTTTACGTAGACGTTGCCGGTCCCCACAAGTATCATTACGTTCACGAATGAAACGATCTATACATTTAGTGGAAACATGCAACCTGTATCGTGCAAATACTATTATCTGCAGTGCTGCACATCCCAATGTTGTCCATCCGTACGTTCTAACGTTATTGTCAAATTCGTTCAACTTTCGAATATTTTTTCACTTCACACCCCCCCCCCCCCCGCCCCCAACAGTTGCTAGGCGAACCCTGCACATAGTTTAGAGTACTAGCCATACGAAAGTATTATTAAGGGACTGCAGGAATTTTGAGTTGTCAGGCATGGATTGAACATGCAGAATGCAAATGAAGGCGTCAAAATTGATTCTGAGAGGAAAGAATAGACAAAGACGTTCCTTAATTTGGGACCCATATGTCTTGGTACGTCGTTTAGACCGGTCCTCGCAAGAATCTTTACGTAGACGTTGCCGGTCCCCACAAGTATCATTACGTTCACGAATGAAACGATCTATACATTTAGTGGAAACATGCAACCTGTATCGTGCAAATACTATTATCTGCAGTGCTGCACATCCCAATGTTGTCCATCCGTACGTTCTAACGTTATTGTCAAATTCGTTCAACTTTCGAATATTTTTTCACTTCACAAAACCAACAGTTGCTAGGCGAACCCTGCACATAGTTTAGATTACTAACCATAAAAAAGTATTAATAAGGGACTGCACGAATTTTGAGTTGTCAGGCATGGACTGAACATGCACAATGCAAATGAAGGCGTCAAAATTTATGCTGGGAGGAAAGAATAGGCAAAAAATTTACGTAAAGAACAGGCAATTTACATTTCATGCTTTGTGTTACACGTGTTTATTATACAATTGATAATGGTACTAATAAGTTCGGTTATATAAAACATGGAATAGTCCTGTTATGTACCACTACATATATAATCTCTATTTTTTAATATATATCATTTAGCAGAATATACATATAAAAAAAACACTTGAATTTGGACTCAATTTCATAATGTAGAGCTATGTATACATATGTATACAGGTTGTTTTCTCGGTCCTGATAAGTAACCTTTCATAAATATATATATATATATATATATATATATATGCGCGAACCCCATGAATTCTCGATTCGAGAATCCAGGGATAAGTGAACGGGGAAAATATGAAAGAGAGAGAGAGAGAGAATGAAAGAATAAAAGAGCACAAGTCGAATAAGGGGACACTTTATGAAGATTAGAAGCTTTTATTGTTATTGGCGCTTGCTTGCTTTCTTTCGCTTTTATACGGCACCTTATCGCTCCAGAAACTCTCAACAAGGTTGGCCCAGACTTTCTTTATCCTTTTTTTGCTCTTCTCGGTCCTCTACGACTGTCAATCGATTTTCCCAGACACTCTATACTTTCCTTCACCCCGTAATATCCCGATACTCTATAGACACCCGTTAACTATATTTATTCACATAATACTTCCCCTCTACGCAATACGTACCAATAATACATTTCCACGTGAGTTTTACCCGATTGCCCAAAATTTATTCGCTATCGCCTCCCTATACACCCTACAAGTTAAAGCCGTTTTGCAATTGCTATAAAAAAACTTAAAATTATTATAAAATTAAAAATTTTTTTTTCCAAAAATCACTCGTGCCCCCTATGATTTTTATTGATTTCTTAGAGCTTAATTTTCATTGAAAGTCTTCGAGCGTGAAGTCGGCTACAAGGGCTGCCACCGTGAGAACGACTATACAGTGACGAGTATCTTAATTAAAAAATACTCTACCACGTAGCATATATATATATATTTGATTTTATCAAGATCGCATACGATACCCAGCACGTTATTACATTCAGATTCATTAGGTACCCGCGAATCTTTGTTGGGACGCACGTGCGTCTCCGAAGTGGATTGCGTGGACGGAATTCAGGATGCAATGCAGCCAACATACCAGACTTACACGACATTTGTGTTAGCGATACGGATTTAAATCATTCTCGACTTTTACGTCATTTTCTTTTCGCGCTTTAAAAATACCTACCAAGACACCATTTTTTTTTCCCAAAAATCTCTCGAGGTATCGAACAAAAGTTTTTTTCGAGAAAAATTTCAAGAAAATGAAAATTGAAGAAAAAAATTTTTTTTCTTTCAAAGTCCCTATATTTCTATCGCACGCGTCCGTACCTCGTCGGAGTTTTTTTTTTTTTTCAATTCCAGATAAATTTTTTTTTCCTCTCATTTCTCAAACTAAAATTCCTCCCTCGTTTTCTAACGCGCCTATTTTCCTTCCCTTTAAATAGGACCTCGTCCCGCATCCGTAACGGCGCAGTGCCTATTACGACTTGGTGCTTCTTGCCGGCCACCCGTCTTTGACATAAATCGTACGCAGCATCCAGCATGGCTCCCGACCACTTGCTAGCCAGATGACAGAACTCTGTGTTTCACGGTGACGCATGCTGGTCACGCGTGTACGCGTCTCCAGGGTGCGTGGAGTTGCGTCGCGCAATAGTTCTGTTTGCGTACAAAAGGGGCCACGTGGCTCGGCCTCGTGTTCTTTTAGCCTCCCAGTCACCACCTAGTACCTCCCGGTGACTGCCAGCCTATAGTCTCTATCCGTACGTATATATATATATATATATATCTTCCACGACTCCACAATTCTCTTTTCCTCCTCTTTGCCAAACTAACGCGGACTCCCCCATTACCGAGCGGTGCCAACGACCAAAATTACACATCGAGAATGCTGACTCTTATCATTAATCATGGAAGACGTGGGAATGAAAAAAAAATTTTGTAAAAAAAAAAAAATTTCAATAAACCGATAACACAGACCCTTATCGCGATAACGATAGGTCTATCTAAATCCTTTATAGTTTTCGTGAATCTTCAATGAATCTCGACTCGGATCGGAGATTGGGCTCAAGGAAGAAAAAAGGAAGTCAACCCCCTTTACTTTTCATAAAGAAAATATCATCAAGCCTGTCAGGTACAGGCAGCGCCAAAAGCGCCGCGGCTGGCGTTTGGTGTCTATGGTTGGTTGGGTGAGAGGGAGGGGGGGGGGGAGGGAACGGAGATGAAAAATCTTAATTTTTTATTCTACCAGATCGAGAGAGACGCATTGAAACTCAAGACCCTTCAGATAGCGTATTCAATGTACTGCCTTTAACTTCTCCTATGGGGCAGCATCTCCATGGACCACGTGAAAAGAGTCCCGGGGACTGAAAGAAAGACCAGTTCTCTTCTGATGTTGGAGATGCCATTCAGGTTATTCATTCGGTTTCTGTTGTGGGTGGATGGACCGAACGACGAACGGACAAGCAGGCCGGCAACGCCATAGAAAACCATAGCCCAGAAATGCGTTTCTGTGCATCCTTCGTGTTATTGTGTCCTCACGTTAGGGGCGCTGTCTGTCATTCGTGCCTCCATTCAGAGTGGTACATCAGATTTGTCCTAAATAGGTGTATATATGTACTATATATATATATATGTTCTTCTCAGCAGGTTATACACTTTGTTGTTTCTGTTTGCCGTTCGAGTAATGGGGCATTTTTTTTTTCAAAATATTAATCGAAATTTTTTGAAATTTTGTGGAAAAATTCGAGGAAGGACTACGTTGATTGAAAAGGGATAGAAAAAATTATTGATAAAAATTTGGACTTTTTTTTTAGGGGTCTCTTTTATGTTGAATGGCAATTCGAATTGGCCCCTCTGACTATTAATTATTTGATTTTATGGGGCTTTAGCATTTAGGGTTGGTTTTCATGAGCGATTTTACTCTTTTCCAGCGTTACGTTTTATTTCGAAATATTACCTTAGCTTCTTCGGTATATCTCTGTGTATTTATATACGCAGTTTATCATGAGTTTATCGTTAGGGTTGTCGATTGTCGTCTTCATTGACACTGCGCCTGGGATCAATGTCAAGGCTTATAACGATGACGAAGATTAATAGACGATCGGTTCGGAGGAGGATGGTTCGGGCGTCCTGGCTAAAGTCATTAGGCTCATTATATTAATTAGTACCTTAATTAGAAACAATTAGAGACAGTGCCGGCGAGAAAGAAATAATTAATGGTGCGGGTCAATCGTACCGCGGAGAGTCTGAATAGTTGTTTATGAAATACCACTGACCCAGCCCGACATTGATTCGCGGTATATCTTGTTATCAAAATCAATTTAGACTCTTGACTAATCGATTGAAATCAGATCGATCGAAAGTTCGATTAATTAGTATATAATGGGGAAAAAAAATTCTTATTTAAAAATCCTCTCAAAATTCATCGTATCGATTGAGCTGATAATTAAAAAAAGAAATTTTTTTTTCGAGTTTTTTATTTTAATTAATTGACCGCTTATCACCGTGACTCGTTCGATTCTCAATTGACGTATTACCTTGTAACCAAGTTATATTATCGCGACAATGATAACGAAGTTGGTAAGCGCGACTGGAATTGACATTGCGCGCTCGTAGATTTTACGAGTAAGTTTAGGTTAGGTTTCGGTATCGCGACGGTAAAGTACGCTTCGCTTGTTTCACGGGGGAGATATATAATAATTGGAGCAGTTTTCGGGCTGGCGAATATTTCAAGACGAAATATCAGAATTCGAGGTTGGGTTAGTAGGCAATCGTCGGGTCGATAAGAGAACAGTTATCTGTCAATTATTCAATGAAAAAAAAAAATATATGGCAATTGAAGTAGGTCGGCGGTAGGAAATAAATAAATACGAAGTAATCGTTATGAGTATACAGGGTGATTCACGAAAAACATACCACCTGAAATTGGCCCTGAACGAGTGATTTCACGGATCAGAGCAGGATGGCATCAATGAAGAAATTAAGGTTAAGGTGGTAACACTGATAAGATTCGTGAATTTGACGTTCTTTAATTTTTTCAAAAAAGTCACACTGGCTGGATTAAAAAAATTTTTCAATAGCGTCTCTGGTGATCTCCGTGAATAATTCTGTGTGTAAATCGATAAAATAATTAGATAAGACTCGTAAATAAAAAGATTGGAATCGGTTATTTGATTTGTTATTTGTGCAAAAATTTTTTGCACTTTTTTTTTTGCGTCACGTGACCCGTACGCGTAATTGCCTAACAAGGGAAACGAGATGGTCGCTGATAATGACCAGGATTTTGATTTTTTTTTTTTCTTCTAAGGACTGGACGGACTCTTAATGGAAGAACCCTTATTCCTAAAGGGGGGTACACACGATTGTATACGCACAATGCGTACTCTCGCTCGCACGCCTGCATGATTATATAGTTCAATTCTTCTTTGAATGTACGAGCGATCTGTTATCTAATATGCGAACTGGCACATATGCGCGATTCGGTGCTTGATTACAGCCGTCGCGACGCACTCGAAAGTCATACGAAATTCACGGTTGACCGATGAGCGTCGCGATTAAGCACGAATTCAGAGAATCGAGTATATCGAAAGACGATAAGATGGATGCGGTGGATGCTGCGGAGAAAGAAAATTTTTTTTTCCAAAATTCCCATCAGTCATCAATCTTCTTATCGACAGTTTGATGCATTCGATCGATATTGATTTTTCAAAATGACACATATACCGCTTTACAGAAAATCCAAAATTTTTACGAAATTCAAAGATCGTGCCCCGAAAAACAGATGAACCCCTAAGGGCGTAATTATTTTTTGAAAATGGTGCAACGCACTCAACAAAAAAATTGCGTTCTTTCAAATTTACTTTTCAAAAAAAAAAAAGTACCAACTCCAAGCACGAGTGATTCGAGTCTCTCGCTAAGATCGTTAAGAATGGTCCATTATTTTGGACGTTATTTATAAACACTCAAAAATTACGACCGTACCTGCAAGCTGATTCATCGCGAGTGCATTGTACGTTACCAAAAAACAAAAAAAAAAAATCCAACAAATTCGTCCCATCCACGAAGTCTCCAGTTCAACCTCCGTAACGTAATCCAAAAAAAAGAACGCTCTTAACATACTCAAAATTATTTATGGAAACGAATAAAAAAAAAAAATCCAAATCCAAAATCGCTCCCATAATTCACCAACGAAATTTCCGCATTACGCATCGAAATTGCAGGCTGACCAACCCGAAAGAACCTGATGCAGTTACGCGTAAATCTTCGCCGTGTCTTAGCCACGTGTTTAACTACGCAGTTACGACGAAGATGCGTGACACACTGGGAAACTCAGAAGAGGATTTCTACCTCACCCCCCCCCTCCCCCCACCCACCCGCCAATCCCCAACAAACAGCATCTTCCGTGCCCTCCAACTTTTCACTCCTCTTTTCTCTCTCTCCCTCTCGCGTCGTTCACAAATTCTCTTCACATCGGATCTTCACATTGGTATTAGAATTAGATAAATATAACTCGGTCACGTGTGTGTACACGCACTTTGGATTTACCATAGATCGTCACATACGTGTCTATATATATATATATATATATATATACACCCGCGTATACGTCAAAGTGAATTTCAGGATGAAATTAAAAAAATCCAGTCTTCGCTCTCTTAAACGGAACAGCTGTTGCCCCTTGATACGTCATTTTAACTTTATTTACGTCACACAGTTTCCTTTGTACATACGAGGTCACGAATTATTTTCTTAACCTTGCAAGTTTTCCTTAATTTACTTATCCGCAAATAGAATCCGTACGTGTCAATTTACCAAATGGACCAGCAGCTTCCTTTTTCTTAAATCAGTATTTTGACAATTGTACCACGTGCTTCGGATAAGGTTGATCCGAGTGACGATCAGTATCGGGTTTGCAGTAATAATGATGTTTTTCAAATTAAAATTGTTTTTTTGCCAATTTATTTTTATATACGTGTATACATATTATGTATAGGTATACACGCATATATACATTGTGCGAAACGCAATAAAGTTCAACCCCTCTCGTTATACGGTAATACGAGTCCGTCTGGGACTCTCATGATTCCAGTAGTCATTAAAATGGGTCATTAGCGCATCCTTAATATCGGCCTGGCATTAAGGGAGTTCCTGATGACCCCATCTTTTTTTTTTTTTTCTTTCTTGTCCCAAGCTGGATCCCACTTTATTTAGGGTTCCCATCCTGACTTGTGTGTACATTTTTTTTGTGTGTATACCTTGTCCGCCTTGTTCCTCTCGGTTTTATTTATCCTTCTTTCTCTTTCACCCACTCGCTTCCTTCCTTTTGCCTTTTCGGACGGTTCCCGCAGCTTTGATACCGTCGCGTCGTTTTCCACGCGTAATAACCGCTAATAATTCTTGGCCTTCCCTGGAACGAGCACCCTGGGGGGTGTCTGTGGTAAACTCCTGCAGGGATGGACGACGTATACGACCCCTGGGGAAGATACACCCAGGGGGGAGAGGGGGCGCTCCCCCAAAACCAAATTTCGATTACCTACTCTTTTTTTTGCCTTACGTCAAATTTGTATATGACTGATTAGGAATGAAAGTTAGGTTATGCACTTTTTTTATTTATTTATTTTTTTTTTTTGGTAGATACGCGACACAATTTTTTTTATGTTTATTCCAAAAAAAAAGTGACCCACTTTCGAAAGACGCTACAGTGGCGCCATTGTTCGCTCTGGTGTTGACGTTGCGCAACAGCTGTTCCTTGTACTCCAGTAGTACACAGAATCTGCACTGTAGCGTCACGATTACGTCTAAAAGATCGATACTCTCTTGTGCACGAGTCGAAGATAAGGATAATTGGCATCCAGTGATAAGAAAAAAATTTTGTTAGTTTTTATGATTATTAAAAATTTATAAAAATACATTTTTATCCCGATATGCCCACGATATCGTACGGTACCATGGTTTGGGTAAAATTCTTCGTAAATTCGTCGATTTCATTCGGCAAAAAAAAACATATATGACGTCGAGTTTTCTGTCTCTTCGTAGCATTGAGCTAATTAGTATAAGTATCGACAACGCCATAGAAATAAAATTACGTTACGAGTGTTTTGGGATCGTAAACCTAACCTAACATTAAAAGTCCGTTCTCTCCTTTATCATCCCTCATTCGTCTCTTGCTTCGATTCCTTCTATTCCCTACGTCGTTTCAGTTTTACTTTGGCTATCCCCTGTCCTTCCCTATCCTTCCCTATACCACTCTATCTGTCTCTCTCCCACTCGTGGCCCCTCCCCATACCTATTCACTATTGTTCTCTCTATCCCGCATTCGACTGCGTAACATTTCGCTGAACTTTACGGGCCGCGATTATTGCCGACTAGCCGAACACAAAAGTATTTTATGATGTAGTGTATCCTGAGCAGAGACAAGGAGTATGGGAAACGTATAGGGTAGTAACTGCGAAGAAGAATGGCGGGTAAGCATAAGGGTGACGAAGAGAGGAGAAGAGGAAGAAGCGGAGGGGAGGGTTAACTTGCGAGGGGTCGCCATAGGATCGGTTGGTGGAAGGGTCAGGAAGAGCCAGGGGGATGATGGGCGAATAGGGGAGTGGGAAAGGGGGGGGGGTAGTGCGGGGGAGGGGGGGTGAGAAGTGAGCGTTATTAAATTGCGTGGAAACCAAAGTCCCATCCAGGCCCGATTTATGCCCCGTAAGATAGCACTGGGAAGGGGGAGGGGGAGGGGGGAGGGAGGGGGGGGAGTCGGTACGCCTCGTGACTTGTTTTTCCAAATTTCCTTTCTATAGAGAGCAAAGGCTTCAACCCCTTTTTCGACCCACTGCCCTTTTCGTTTCTTGATTTCTCCCCCTCCCTACCGGCGCGCCGCGTCGCGGACGTTTCTCGCAGTTTTACGAACGCCTCTATTGTTCTGGCATTTCAATGGATAAAGTTCAAATTCGCTAAATTTCATTTCTGTTATCTCCTCTGACCGGCTTGACAATGCTTTGGTCGCTCCTTCACCCCTTTCGGCCCCTTTTTCGCATGTATTTCGCCAAAAGGGGCGCTCGCCAAGAACTCCGTTTTGGTGGATCTGGAATAAGGGTGAGTTTGGGGTGGGGGGGGGGGATATCTCATTCGAATATAAATTTTATTCATTGACGTATATGGATTTTAATATACAAATTTTAATTGAAGTTTGATTACGTTGATTTTTTTATTAATTTTGAGGGGGGGGGAAACAATATGGCTGATATTTTATTTCCCGTTTTTCTTTGACTTCCGACATCTTAACTCAGAGGGTTTCTTATTAAATTTTAGGTAATTTTACCAGTGTCTGGGTATACCCGTGCCAACCCTTAGCGGAAAAGGATATTTTTATTTTACACCCCCCCCTCCCCCCTCTTCCGTTCTCCCCTCGACGTCGCAGTCGTACATACCGAAAGGGGAGTAGAGAAAAAATGTGATCTATTTCAAAGTTAATTCTAGCTGCACTCTTCTTCGAGAGGGTGTGACGCGGGGGTGGAGGGGGGGGGGGAAGGGAGGGGTGGTCTTGAGAAAATTTATACCACCGCGGCAGAAACAAATCGTACATTTTACGGAAAATTAGCTACCCCCCTGCTCCTCCGTTTTCATCCCCCTTATAGAAAATGTTCCGTAAAATTAAAGATCACGTCGGCATTTGTTTGCTTGTTACCATACTTACTTTCATCCCCCCCCAACGCCCCCCCCTCACCCACCCTTATCCATCTCTCGATGCAGCTAGACTATCATATTTGTTGGACGCTTCGCCCTCTCTTTTTGGTGCTTTTTTAAGACTCTTAGATTGTGTAAAAGAATAATGAATTTTGAAAAATTAATTTTTCCCGTGAGGATTTATGGATTTTTGCTATTTCCTCGTTATCGGGATATTTTTCTTTCTATTGCGAATAAGACTGTAGATGCTCGTTTGATGAATATACATATCTTGATATTTTCCGCATGACAAATGGCGACGTTAGATGACGTCACTGGCAGAATTCGTAATTCGCCCTAATTATCTCGAACAAATTTATGCGTTTGTCAGTCTGCGGTTAGGGGTTGGTTTTGGGTACAACTGTGCTCAAAGTTACTCGAAAATTCCATAGTTGACCCGGCGTGCCCGTTGTATCCCTAATTAAAAAATAAATATCCAATTAATTTCCCGAATGTCACCCGAGTCCGCGAAAAGTTGAGAATAAATATTCGAAAGGGAAAAAAAAAATCCAAAAGCCTCCGGCATCGAATCCAAAAACAAAGCCAGCATCACCCCCAGCCTAATTGCCCAGAACGAGCAGTGACCAAGCCCGAAAGACGTTGAGGGCCAAGGGTGAGTTAAGAATTTTGAAAAAATAAAGTTTTCTCACCAAACTTTCCACATCGGACAACGGTAAGGACGTTTTCACGTGGAAGCGTCTTATCGCGTGGTAAGTATTTCCCAAGTAAGAAACTTAACCACTTAATGGCGAACCGGAGCTCCGAGAATAACTGGGAAGGTCGAGCATCGACAAATCTTGCACGCACGTGAGCATAATCCCTTAATTACTCTCAGTCCTTGCCACTTCGTTTCCCAAGGAGCGGCCGGTTCTGGTTTTCCTTGTTGCTGCCTCGGCCCGGTTGCCTGACTCCGTCCTTCCCTTCGCCACTGTATCCCTTTTCGTCCCTCTTCATCCCAGGTAGCCAGGCACCCTTCGTGCTCCGCCGTCATCTCTCTCGCTCTCTCGCCCCAGTCCTACCCTGAACTCTAACAGGTAATTACAAGGGGTGACTGTTACCGGCATTGCCAACCCACCTCCCTCTGGATATTTATGTACGCCAAGTAACACTAAACAGGCTGGAAACAGCTGACAGTTACTGCTCCCGTCCAATCCCAAGTCACTAAGAAACTATCTAACCGCGAGATTGCGAGCCACTCGGCTTCTGGTTGATTGTACAGGGTGGTTTGAGAAAAAAAAAAAAAAAAAAAAAAAATTACTGAAACACCCTTGTTTATACTTCGTATATGATTTTGGGGGGTGCCCCAAGAAATATCCTCGAAAGAAAAACTACCCTTACTAATACCCCATTACCAAGGAATTTTGGCTTTCTCGATCCAAAATCACGATCGGCCATTGGTGTAGCAATTGCTGAAATTTTTTTTTCATTCGCCCCTCTCTCTGATTCCCCCCCCCCCAAGAAGAAAAGCCAGCACTGGTCTGCTCTTTGGTTCTCTTGGTCGGCTGACTGGCTTTAGGGGATGAAAAGAAAAGGAAAGGACCGTTTGCTTTTTATGACGTCGAACCTAGCAGCGATTATCCAGTGTAAGTGGTGTGTTGCTGGAATCGACTTGGGCAGGAGGGAGCGGTCGGGGGTGGGGGGGGGGGGAGCGGAAGTTCGGAAACAGGTAGAGGAGGAAGCGAAAGGTTGGAAGGAAGGTAGGAAGAGGAAGATTGGGTGGAGAAATGGATGGAGAAAGTCTAGAGGGAAATATAGGTGCGAGAGGGTTGCTGGGCTTGCTCGAACTTTCCTCGCTGGTATAAGGGTTGAAGCGGATGGGGATCTCTGGTAGCCGACTGTGCTGCCACCACGAATAGTGGACATTGCTGGAATTGGAATTTTCCCAGGGGACGATTAAATATTTACTTGACTTATTTACTGGATTTACTACCTTCGGAGATGTCCCGTGATTATTTAATGATCTGCCGGCCTCGTTCGGGTCACATGATTTCTCGACGATCATTGCGAGCAGAGAATCGCATTTTTGTTTTAAATAATTTAAAGGTTTTTTTTTTCTTTTTTTTCATAAGTACTTATTTTTCATAAGTAACTCCTCGTCCATGCAATCGACTGCTTGGGCGTGCATACCGGGTGGAAAATTTATACGCGTTCAATATGACCATGGCGACGTCAATTCTAATCAAGGGAAAGGGACGAAAATGGTTTTGAGATACTTTCGATTTTTTACTAAAAGGGATGTTTTTAACAAGGCATTGAAATTTTTTTCGTTTTCCACACGACTAGGGGTGTTTTAAAAAAGCTAATTAAAAAAATTTTACGGAGAAACACTAGAGTGTGGATTGAATGTTTTTTTTTTTTTTTTTTCTTTTTCTTAATAGTCTTCCACTTTTAATTTACCCATATAAAAAAGTATTTATAGTAGTCCTGTAAAATAACGCACTAGAACGACGTGATATTAATCTACGGTCGATTACTAAAGTTTATACGGAAGGTGAGTACAGATGGTAATCGATATACCGAAAGTTTTGTGTCGAGTATATTTTTGAACCTGATTATATCAAAAAATTGGGGCAAACTCAGTTACTGTGGAAAACGAGTACGCGTGATAGTGCTGTACTTTTCGTAGGCATAAATTATCACGAAAGTGTGACGTGTAAATATTCGTACACCCGTTATATGTAATTTCGGTAAATTTATTTTAACCCAAGAATTTTTACCCGCGTTCGAATTTCAATTCGACTTGTCATTATAAGTCAACAATCCCAATAATTGATGTTCGTATCGCTCCAGTTTATTATCATTATATTTTTTTTTGTCAAAAAGTACAAACAACCCAATAAGTATATGTACCGTGTCGTGATAAAATGATATTAATATTTGGCCGCAAAGCACTAAGCCGCCGGAATTGCGTCGTGCGTTGAGAAAACGATCATTTCTCACGAAGGAATTATAATAAGACAGAAGGGGTGGAATAAGGGATGGCGATATGGGGGTGAGTGAACATGAACGGAATATCGAGGGAAAGCGAGAGAGAGAAAAAAAATACCACATAGGAATAAATAATACGAAAAGACGTTCGTATACAATTTCTCCAGCATTCGTCGTCGGCTTCCCTTAAAACGGAAAAAAAAAAAACGAATTAACAAATAAAAACTCCGCGAGATTTTGGTCGCGTGACAGGAACCTCTTTTAGGGGTAGTGAGGAAATATCTCGTGGAAACGCATAGATATAATAAAACTGCGTTGAATGGAATGCCGGGTTGTCGAGGGCATGAATATTGCAGCCGTGGGGTGCGTGGGTGGCACATAGGGGTGCGGAACCCGCCCTTAATAATGTATCATAATACCACCCCGTCTTCATATATATATGCAACGCATAACTGCGCGTCAGCCTATATGTTAAAATTTACATGCTTACTGATTTTTCTTTTTTTTTTACAATTTCCACCCCTTGGCTGTATTCAAATATATTTACGTACCCTTGTTACGTGGATTTTTTGCGTTACGCCTTTTGGCGCTGAACAAAAAGGCATTTGTTGAATATTTTTTTTTAAAAGTCCACAAAAAAATTGGAATTTCAAAATTTAAAAAAAAATTTTTTTCTGAAAAAAATTAAGTCTATCCATATTTGCTGTATCAGCCGGCCGCAACTTTTTCCTTTGAGTGGCACAAAGTTTGACTTTCTAAATGAAATTCATTAAAATGCTAACGCGGCAACACGAGAATCGAATTTCAATCCGCTCTCTGGAGGGTGGTGGGACGAGGGTCGCCCTACTGGTAGCCGGAAAGGGGATGCATAACCAAATTAGCCGATACTCTGATTTATTAGTAGCATCCCTAAAACTCAACTGGCGTCGCGATTCCGTAATATTGAGTTACACGACGTTATGAAAGAAAAAATTATTTTGTATTTCAAAAAAAGTTCTTTTACTGCAAAACGAACGATAATTCTTTTTCTCACTTATACGGACAATACGCTTGATTACGTCGTGTCGCTAAATATATAATTGAAAATCATTCAGTTGATTTGTCGTAAATAATTTTAGCGTTATTTTCATTCCTAAAATTCTGGTATCCAATTCGACTGCTAGTACGATAGATAAGGATTTTTGAGCGCGATAACACTGTTGTTTACGTAATTAAGTAAGGAAATTAAAATATACGTGTCTTGTACATTTTAATATGACGAAGAGCATTATTAAGGGTTGTTTGCAGTGTTAAAAAAAGAGTTGAAGCGTCATCGCTGTTAGTCGTGATAATTGATAAGAGTATACCCGAGCACGTTTTTTTTTTTTTACGGGAATGAAAGAAAATTGGAGTAAAAGGGAAAAAAAATATTTATACAGCAATTAAAAGATAACTTCCGGTTTTGTCGAACGTAATAAAAATATTTCAAAGATGCTCGCGATTGTTGAGTAATAAATTTTCCTCTGAAATAAAAGTTACGTATATCTTTTAATTATCGCGTCCACGTATATAGATATGATGTCCGAATAATTTTCGTATATCTCACGTGAAATATCGCGCGCTTATTTATTTTCTCATTTTCGGCCATCGCCACTTCGGTATTTCTCCCCCAACCGTAGAAGTAACGCGAAACAGTTTTCGAGAATATCGGGAAATAAAATCGACCTCTCAGCGCGGAGTTGCCAGTAAGGGTAGTAGCAGTAGTCTCTTTGAACCCCCGTATATCAGTGACGTAGATACATCGAAAGTCGCCCCGCGACAAAATAGTAAAAAATAAATTTTTTGCCAAATTTTGCAAATTATAAAATTTCTCCGAAAAAAAAAGTCAAAATTGTATATTAAAATTTCGATTTTCTACCTAGTCAATTTTGCAAATTCCAGCAATTCGACGTTCCCAATGAACTCCTGGTCGCTCTACTCGACAGGTGTGCCATTTCCAATTAATTGAAACGACACACCGTAAATACATTTCTGACCGCTTAATTACTATTATTAATTAACGAAAAAAGCACGTGGCAATTCGTAAAAGTCGAACCTAGCCCAAAACAAATAAAAATACCGATCGCGTTCTCGGCATAAAGCACTCAACGGAATTTTCGTAGGATATAAAAAATTAATTAAACAAAGTAAACCACTGGTTCCCAGTGAATCCAAAAATTTCAAATTTTACTCAAAATACAATCAACAAACATCCTTGAAATATACTCTAATGGCATAGACGAAGACAAAAAGTAATTCAATTTTTCCATAAAAAAAATGTAACCCGGTATACCAAAAATAATTTTTTCCTATTATACACGTATTTTTAATTTTTTCTAAAACGACCCCCCCGCCTCTCCCCGACTCTTCACAGATACCAAGTTTCACAAGTTACGTCCCTGACTTTGCCTTTCGCATCCCCTATGGATAGATGGAATTGGATCGGAGGGGTAGAAACTGCGTGGTAGAGGGTGAGACGAGGGTGGACAAGGCGTCCCGACGTCTATGTACGTGTAGGATAGATATATATATATATATATACCCTTATACACATACCATACAGATACATACTCTACCTGCTCTCTCGGAGTCCCTAGAGGAATATGTTATTAGGCCTCCAGGATTATGTACTTCTCGATAGGAGGAACCCAGGCCGTAGAGGGGAGTGAGATGGGAAGAGTGCCGAAGAGAGAGGGAGTAAAAGGGTGGTTAAGTAGAGTGAGTAAGAGAGAGAGGGAGGATCAATTTAACATCCGTTTTTACATGTTACGTACGAAGCGATACCGTAAAATTGGCCTCCATTTTCATTTTCCCTCTCGCTTCATCCCTGTGCCTTTATACTCTCGTCTGACTACCTACCGCTGTTACTACTTTATATGTGTATTTGATTACGTAAAAAAAAAAAGAAAAAAATTTATTTATACGTATACGCAGCCCTGAGTAAACACGTGCTTCGTTCGCCTTTTATGCTGCGGATCAAATTTATTCGGCCATTTTGTCTGTGCTGCTTTTTGTGTAAACACGGGCGCAGGGATCATATCGGCGTGACGTATAATGTAAGGGGGGGTGGTATGTGGTTTAAAAATAAAATTATTGAGGACTATCGAAATTGCTGAATAATAATTTTTTATCATTCTGCCTATAGAGGGGGATGATTATTTTAGCCTTTCTTTTACTTGACTTTATTTTAGGGGTATTTACTTTTTTTTTTTTTCAGTGCTTCGGCTGAACTCGGCTTTGCGATCGTCTTTGAGGCCGAATAACGAGACACGTGTAGTCGGTCGGTGACGTTTGGACCGTCGGTAACGTAGGGATCGTCCTACAGCACACAGGGACTCGAAGGAGTGACAATGATTGGACGAGGAGGAGAAAGAAGAAAGGAAGGAAGAGGAAAGTGAATACGTGCGGAATCATAAATGGACCCGATGACGCAATTGGTATTGATAAGAGATATTCGTCCACGGCCTGGTCCTGCGTGTACCTGCTCGGACTGAACGGGGTCGTAGGGTAATTTTGAGTGAATAATAATAACAACGTTCTCGATTCACGTTGAATAATTACAGCAGTATAAATTTGTCAATTAATTTCTCATTATATCGCGAACTGATTACCGCTTCCTAGTATAATTAATTTCAGCATCCCGCATACGTGCAGGCCGCATACGTAATAAAGTGGCTGGCTACGCGCATCTACGCCAGATGTCTGGACCAGAAATGTCAATCACGAAAGCTGCTTCTAATCTTTGGTTTGTTATTTGATCGTATATTAACCTCGTGGAAACACGAGATTCTTGGAAGGACGATATGACGATTCCGTATGGGACGCGCGTATTTACGTAATCGTATCGCGGATATAGCGTGGTATTTGAGTGATAAGTTGGCTTTGTTTAAAAAACGTATTAATTTATAGGCGAGGAGTAATAGAAAAAAAATTTTTTAATAATTAAACTTAACATTCGAATTCAATTAATTGGATCGACGAAAATTTTTTTTCTACCGTACAAACGATCGTGTTATCGAATTACCAGAAATACCAACTGATAAGACTGATAAGGACGCATGCGTCTTCTGGCCGGGGTGCGAATTTCCAAGAAAGACTTACGCGAAGAAGATTACCAGAGATCGAATTCCAATTTGTAATATTATATTCGGTGTATCGGTTGGGTTATCATGAAATTCTTATACAGTGATAGGGGGGGTTGACCTCTTGAACTCTTAAGCACATCGAACATTCGAATCTTGCGTGGGTCTTCGAAATGGCCTTTTTCCTCGTGATAAGGATAAGGATCCCGATGCGAAGTAACAGGGTGGTTAGTATCGAGGTAGAGTGGCGGGAATTTCGAAAAGCCCTGAAGAAATGTCACCGTCCTCGATGACCTCTTGCAGGTCACGGCTATAAACTGAGCTTGCTCACCGCCGAGAGACTTACTGGAATGGCCATCCCCCTTAATTTCGATTCGACCGAGGGTGGGACCTTATTTTCTTCCAGCTGCACTTCCGGCTGGATGCCGGTCCAGAGTTTTAGCACCGCGCAATCAATAGATAACAAAGATGGCGCACTGGGACCTCCTCGGGATATCGTAGCCATAGTGCCAAAAGTTACGTGTTTACTTGGGAAACATTTCCGGTGAGTTCCTTCCGACCCTTCCGGTCTTCGCTTGGTATAATTTCAACCCCCCTGATGACTCCCGGGTTCACCCTATCGTCATCCCTCAGGAGCCGGTACACGTCATCCAGAGAAAATGAAAAAATTTTAATTGCTACCCAAATTTCAGGATCATTTTTTGCGATTTTTCAACAATTTCCAAAAGTGACTAGGAGATTGTTTTAATTCATTTTCAAGATTCCGCTTACACGACTTTCACTGCTTTTTAGGTCAGTCGGTTTTTTTTTTGTAAATTTGTTTTTTTATTCTTTTCTATGGACTCTCTCCACCTTGACCTGCGACCTGCTCATATCGATTCACCCCAACCGTCTTTTGAACCTTTGGAGACTCTTTCTACTCGGTCATTCGTCATTCAGACTTTTTTTTTCTTTCACCCAGTTGCTCCCGGGTAAACCGGAAGACAACTTTTATTGGCAGTGTTTCATTTCTGTTCTTTGCCGAAACTGAAACGCGAAGATCACCAGTACGTAGGTCTGCAACAACCCCCTCCGTCCAGGAAACTACTCGTTATTCTTTATGGTTCCAGGCTTAACTTCCTGTCCGCGTCGTAGCGATTTATATTTTCCGTTTTCAAAATTTACGCACTATTTTGTTTCTTGGCTTTGTCACGGTGACCCCTCAATATCACCCTCGATCAAATTTAATTTTCGCTTCGTCGATGTTCTCGAAAATTTTAGATTTTTACGGGTAAAAAAATTTTTTTTAACAGTCGACTTTTTTTTCGCGATTTTTTGTATCTTTGCCGAAATTTACTGTTATTCGACTGATTAATGATCCTAGTACCTTTAAGCGTTAATGGACGCATTGTAGCGATATTTCTTCGATCCAATTCGAGATATCAATTCTACCAATGGGATTGGGGTGAAATGTTTGTATGGTGTTTCAATGCGTTACGCGGTCGACAGGGGTTAACTTTATTAGCAGCGTATCGCTTTGTTTGTCACATGTGGCAAAGGTGCCAGCTCGCAATTCTATGGCCGCTTAACCTGCGGCCTCTCTTTTTTTTTCTCCTTTTCTTTTCTTTAAACGGCCGAACTGCGATTTACTGCCACTCTGGAATATTGCGCGGCTGCCTTTTCCTGGGGTATTATACTTTTTTCCTTTTTTTTTGGTCCTTTTCTTCTTCTCCTCAATCTCCCCCACCACCCACAAGGGGTAACAGACGCATTCACTTAGATTGATAGGCACTTTCTATACTTGTTTCATTACATTTACTTTCATTTACTTGACTCTCTCGTAATTTTATCGTATGACGTTGACTTTATTTTTTTTTTGGAAAATTTTATTTTGACTTTTTTTTTCTTACAGCGTTTCGGCTATTCAACATTGAGCGCTGAATGCTTTAAACGTCTATGATAATTTTGATAAGAATAATTTTCATGAATCGCTGCTGTTTGTATGTATGTATCGATTAGAAGATAATAGAAGAAAAATTGTCTTTTTTTTCAATAATTCGTTAACGCATTCGATATTCGATCAGTGCAAAAACTTATATTTACTGCTTTACTTACATGACTTATTTTTTCATTTTCCGTGCGTTTTAATGCGTGCTCGATGCGAATTTACTAATTTTATGAAAAAATTGTTCGTCGATGACGTCAAAGACACGTTGCAAAAAATCAACAGCTGATCAATCGTTATTTACATTGTTGTCAATGGGCAGAATAACAGCACCAATTTTACGTGCGAGTATTTACGAAAAAAAAAAAAAAATTTCCCTAAACCTCGAACACCACCCCACGATAAATGAACGTTATCCAAAAAAAAAAAATTGATATTACTTTCCACCGTAATTATTTTCTTAAATTCCACCCACTGTCATTTTTACCGCTCCAAGGAAGTATTCGAAAATATAAATAAACCATCCCCAAGGCTCCAGAGTAAAGGGAGAACCCCGAACAGATTTACGGAATATCTGATCAAGGGTTAAGATTATGACCTGGCATTACCTAAGCCCAAAATGCAGTGCAGCCTCTTCGAGTTCTCTTGAAAGGGAGCTGCGTAACAGGGGTGGACTGATTAACAGGGTGTTATCGTCTTCCAACTGGCAAAGCTCCAATAATCACCTTGAAGCCCCACCAGTTAATCCTGAACTAATTCTCAGCGTGACAGACCTACCGCTCTTGGCAGTCCTACAGCTCCTAGGCGCCATCCGCAAACTCGAAGCAACCCCTATCTATACGTATATACATTGCCAAAAGGGGGTTGGCTATCTCTCCCGAGTCTTCTCGACCGAGATATTTAATTCTTCGGCCTCGTTTGCATTTCATTTGAATTTTTTCAATCGCTCCCTAAAAACCGGGACGACTGGTACCGATTTCGAAATTGTCGTTGACTTTTTTTTTTCTTCTTCTTCTTCCTTTTACACCCATTCCTCTCCTCTCTCTCTCTCTGCCATACCTCTTAACCTTCGTATAACGCAGGGGATGGTATTTCTTTTTCGGTACCCCGTATTTCTTCACGTTTCCAAGGCTTTTCATTAATCTTGTCCCGGTAGGCACGGTTGTCGCGTATTGCGATGGGGACCAGAGACGCCAACGACGACGACGACATTAGCGCATTTGTGATGCAAATTCCCCCTCTCCTCCCCGGCGCCGTCCCTTTCCCACTAAAAGGAAGAAACGCAGGAAACGTAAGGTTGGCAGTACTGGGGGCGGCCTAGGGGAGGCAGACGCTCGCGCCGGAAGCGTAAAGGTGAATTCAATTGGACAGAATTTTAATTGACGGCGACATTAGTCGCCTAGTTCGCCCTGAATGCCGAGTAAATTCTTGTCGGGTACTCGGGGACATCCGGGGGACACGATTTGGACATTGTAAAGACGTCGTGGGTACGGAAAAAAAAAAAATGTCGATTGAGAAAAATTTTTTATTTTTTTTTTTTCGATAAACATTCGTTCGACGCGAAAATTTTTTTTTCAAAAATTACAAAACTTGAAAATATTTTTTCCAAAAATTGCACGCTCTCGGACGAGTCGACGAGACTTGAAATTCGCATTTGTTTTTGAGCCAGTCACCGAGACAGTGGGTGCCGTGGGATATAAAGGGAAATGGAAAATTGTCGTAGCTTCTTGCTTGTCTCTTTCTTTCTCTTTTTTTATCTTTTCTTTTTATATCTCTTCTCGAGGATGCTGCAAGAAATAGAGACATTAGTATTGATCTTCTACCACAAATTAATGACGAAATCAGAGACTGGAACGCGCGACGTCCGGAGAGAAACTTTTCCAACTGTCATTTGTTTCTCGGTTTTCGTCCCCTCGTTGTCGCGGGCATTAACTGTCTATAAAGGAATTTCTCTTGGACCCACCTAAGTGCGCTACGGTGTCTTCCGAAGGTCTTTGTATTCGGCGAACGTCGTCAGCCAACGGTACGAACGTCTTAATCCGTCTTATATCGTCGTTATTTTCGACAAATAATCGTCATTACTCGTGCCACTGGGTTATAACGGGTGATCGTTAAGACTTAACGTTCTCGGAATATTGGCTGCTTGTCGTGTCCGTATTGGGATCGTGTGTCGTCGAAAATATTATCGCTAATTGGGTTATCGTCAAGAAATATATAGTAACACAAAAATAATAATAGTCGATAAAAAGTTTTTATAGAAAAAAAATGGTATAATTATTTTTGAAAAAATTTTGGATATTTTTTTTTTCTGTCAAATTCATCGTCGGCACCTCGGCCTCTTTGATAATCATAATGATACAGGGATAATAATAGCAATAATAATAGAACGGCGCCAGATTCGTTTCAATGGATCATCTGCCGATGACAGAATTCCCCATTCAACGAGTGCTTTCCAATTGAATGCACCGGCGTCGCAAGAAAGCTCTACTTTTGTCGTTGGCAGAATGGCGGATGCGACGCTCGACGGCGCTGGCGCGTCCTCCCCGACGCTTTTTCGAGGGAGCGTCGGTGGGAGGGTGGAATCTTGTAAATACGTCAAAAACAGATACAGAAGTTTTACGCGATATTTCCTGCTGGTCCGACACACCCGGAATTTCGAAATACCGGGTTACCACGCCGGTAGCAATGGCTACCAATTTCCAGAGGCTTTTATTATTTTTTTGACTTTCTTGATTTCTTTGCATTGCGGTGCTCTGTCGGGTTAGTCTTTTATTGAGGACGAAAATTTTTTGTAAAATTTTTTGATTTTATCTTTTTTCGCGTGATCTTGATTGTGATCGAGTAAGTCAAAAAAATAATAATACGTAGCGCATTCTCGGAAGTCGAGTCGAGTTTTTGTTCGTTAAATGAAAATTTGGTATTCAGGACGCGAGTTAGAAAAATAAAATTTCGTTCGGATCGAAATGAAACGTGGGAGTAAGAAAGGGAATGAAAAAGAGATTTAGAACGAAGTGAAAGGAATGGAAGGTTGAAAAGATAGCGAGGAAGAATCAAAGTCGGATAAAAAAAAATTTAAGGGAAAAAGAAAAGAGAACTGACTTCCTGCTGCTGGTTGGGCTCGTTTGAATTATGACAGTTTTATACTCCGAGGGTTTAACGTTACAATTACACTCTGCGGGTGTCAGCTACGTGATTTAAGCTTTTAAGCGAGGGGTTGCTTTGGGGGTCGATTAATTTTGCAAAAAAATCATTAATATAATATAACGTAATAAACCCCCCCCCACACTCTCCCTTCCTTATCCATCCGCGACCCGATTATAACGACCTTGATTCAAAATTCACAATACAGTTATCAATGGTTGATGAGGGTTTGAAAAAAATGTGTAAAAAATTTTTTTCATTGTCAATTCTTATTTTTTTTTTCCGAATCACAAATTCGTTATTTGGGGGTCCACTGGATGAAATATAATTTATATCTGTATCGCATGTCAGATTCCCTTGAATTGATTTATTCGTTAGACTCGTATATATTGAAATGTCAAAAATTGACAGATACAAATTATTTTTGATTTTTCATTTTGCCGTAATACGGTATTTATGTAAATTTGGAATATTCATGTATAGAATTGAATATATATACGTACGACGTATTTATAGAGATCGGAGCATAAATAAAATTTCGTAGAAGAAAAAAAAAATAGAAAATGACGTCCATGAGTATAAATTCTTATATGGCAAAAATCGAAATGAATTTTCGTTTCGAAAGTCACGTTACGGTACACTATCGATAACGTTGTCGCCGTGGGGTTATAACCTCCCTTACTTCCCATATCACCCGACGAGGATGAGCCCCGAACCCGAAATCTGCCCCCAAAGGTCAAAAAAAAAAATACGATTCCAAATATCCAAATGCCAGAAGCTTCTTCTTCGTGGCTGCTGATATCTTATGATCTACCCGGAAATCGAAATTGAAATTCCCTCTCCCGACAATAAAATGAAGACAAACGTTTGTTTTTCGATCGGACGCCGGCATCGCCGCGACGTCGAATGATTTAGACCGACGCCGATGGGATTTCCAATGGGAAATATATTTAAAGCGAGCCCTCACCTTTTACCCATAAAGAAAGGGAGGTGGGCAAGGTATCTTTATATTTTCGCACCATTAGAGTTCCGCTTCGCTTCTTCTCGGCTTTACTTTCTCTTGAGAGATTCCTTAGAGGGTGACGAAAAAAAAAAAGGCATCGATACTCGCCTAGTCGCTCCCTGTGCTCCATTTTTCGAAATGACTTTTATAAAAATTTTTTCAAATTTTCAAATTTCAATTCTCAAACGTATAATATACGCCAATGCGAAACGCACCCCTATAAATCGGAGGTAAGAAAAAAAATCAAAAATACGTATATCCAAAATGCATATTTTGAAAATTTTCATATTTCTTACCACGCCAAAATTTGCTTATATACAGTCTGACTACGTTTGGACGTATCTACTACGACTATTGTCTGCTTCCCTATGACAAAGCACGAACAGTGAGGGAGCCCCCCTTTCAGCCGCGATGAAATGCTGGTTTATGGGGCCATATGGTGTCTGGATGAATCGGGCGATCGCCGCACGGAGGAAGTAATCGGTCCCGGCCAATCGAATTTCGAACATGCGTTCGAAAATGAAAGTTAAATTTGATCGGGTGAAAGCTTCACGATATTACGCGTTCTCAGCGACATTGGCTCTGGGCTCCGTCATATTCGCCTCCCTGCAGCCCCACCGTATTCTATCAGGCCGCATAGTACAACGAGGCTTTTCATCAATTTTCAAGCACGTTTAATCGAGCTTGTTTTCTATTACGCGTCCCTGCATATACATAGGATCACGTTCGCGTATAACGCAAAGACCATAAGGTGTAGCGTTAAAATACGAGACAAGTAAATCGCATACTTGCTAGTAATAATATTGAACAAAATCCCCAAAAAAAAAAAAAAAAAAATTACACATTTTGAAAATTTTGAAAAATTTTTTTTACAAGATATTCAATTCTCTACGAACAAAATGGCGAATTTTTTCAAGCGTCAGTCAATAGTCCATCCTCCGTCTTAGTACTTGAACATTCAAATGACTCCATTTTAATTACGGGGAATGAAGTAATTTCATGGTAATTTGCCGTGAGAGAAACTCTCTCCCCCCCTCCCTCCCTCCCTCTCTCTCTCTCTCTCTCTGTACAGACTAGTAGACGAAATAAGAATGAAGCCGGCAAAAAGCGAGAATGTCTTCCATTAGGAAACAACAAGAGAAGAGGAAAGAGAGTGCAGATCGAGTGAGAAAGACTGCAAGAAGAAAATTGAAAAAGAAACAGAGAAGATCATTCACGAATATTTTCATTAGCCCAATCAGCCCGGTGGACCGTCATAATTAGCAGGAGAGCCGTGGGGGGGAGAAACGGGAGGGGGGGATAAAAAATAAATAAAAAAATAAAGTACCTCAGGGGTCCTGGATACGCGACGTCGCGGAGCTTCGTTCATCGTTGCTAAAAGAGTTTGAGGGATCTTAAGAGGGGGGGGGGGGGTACTAAAGGGAGGGAGGGGTTGCACTTCGGAAGTATATTCGTTAATTATAAAATGGAAAGAAGTCCCGAGGGACTCCTCTAGCCCTTGAATATACATATACACGTATATATATATATATATATATATACCTTTTAGGATTTTGTATCCGCGAAATCAACGAGTGCCGCCATTCCTGGAGCCAACCTTCTCTCTTCTTTGTTCTGAACTTTCTTCTTCTACGTCCCCTCCACTTTCTCTCGAGGGAACGACGTCATTCGGCGGATGCCAAAGAATAAAGCAAAAAGGAGGATAAAAATATCTTAAGGATATCAGAATGGACGGTAGGGCGAGGGGTGGGCGAGGGGTGGTCCAGGGGGTGGACGTAAAATCTGCGAACAGGGATGACTATTGTATGTAGAGTCGAAAATAACGACGTCATAATTAAAACTCCCGCGACTCCTTGAACTTCTGATTTCCGGGGTCAAAGGGATGCGTTTCGGTCGTAAGGGTGGAAAGGTGGTTCGAAGGTGGTGCGGAGGGTTGAACGGGTGTCGGATAAAAGTGCCAACTCCTCGAGGAGGTCTGTATATATATATATACTGCTTGCGAGGCCATTGAGATTTCATTTCCTAGGGAATCTAACGTACGTGGATATACGTATGCGTGGGCGCGGATGTACGTTCATGTGTGAACGTATAAGCGAGGCCAAAAGTTTATTGGCAATCAGGTTGACGCTTTTATGCGCGAATCCAGTCCGATCGTCATTGCCCCAAAAATTCGCTGGCTGCTCTCATTCGGAATTGAATTGGTTTGATCGTTAGTGACAATTCGTTTTTTTTTGGATTTATACGATTTTTGGGTGTTTCGTAATTTTTTTTTTTTTACGAATTTTTTTTTATACCAATTATCTGTACAGTAGCGCGGTGGGGATTTGACTTAATTCCGATGGAGTCTTTGGAGAAAAATTTTAAGGGTTGATTTTCGGGGAGGTTTGTCGCGGAGGGATGATAGAAAAGTTTTTTAAAATTTTTACAGAAGGTATCGAAGAAAAAAATGTATTTTTGATCGGTTCGATTTACCCATATAGGGGGCGTTTGGTGGTAGTTGAGGAGGGTGGAGAAGAAAAAAAAAAAATTTGCAAAAATTAAGGGTTGCTATTTTGCGACCCTCCGTGACGTCCTACGTTCGGTAGGACTACCCTCTTAGGTTTTAACGTCAGTCTTCGATCGGCACATGGAAACAAGAACAAATTCAATTATATCCCCTAGATTCAATATTGCTCGGTTCGCTGAGACGCGGATCAAGGGGCCCAGGGGGTGGGAATGGGGCAGGGGGTGGTTGCGCTGCTGCGGCAAACACCCCATAAACAAGGGTGAGATTCTATATGTGCCCTTGCTAGTCTCACGAAACGGGAGCGGATCGATGCCAGTCGGTTACACGTTTCGTGTTTCTCGCTTACAACCCTCTATTTCGTGTATATGGATATGCGCTTAACGGTACTGCGCATGCGCGGTGCAGGGTAGGAAAAAAAAAAAAAGAAGAGGGACATCAGACCCGTAATCTATTGGGACTCGAATTGCCGAATTACTCGAGTACGAATTAAATTCTTTTGCTCCTCGACTCGCTCGGGATAGCCGCGACCCTTTTGCGCCGTTATTGCTGATTTAAGGGTGAGAAACTATCCAATTGCTGCCATACGTTTCTGCTCGTTGTGCTTTGAGCATAAAATTATTCCTGGTTTATGATAAATATTTATGAAGTCATTTTGAGACTTTTTTCTTTAGACGTTCATCTTTAGGGTACAGGTATTTAATTTGAGGGGTGATTTTTGAAATTTTTTTTATAAATTTGAATTTCGATTTTTTCGAATTTTTTTGAAGGTCGATAGGGGGTCATACGAACAGATACGAATAATGGCTTGGTTTGTCGGGTTAGGGTAGTTCTTTTTTTCTTTCTTCGGGAAAAACGAAAATACCTGTGTCAGGGAATATATAGGGGTTGGATAATCTATTTGGTTCCGAATTGGTGAATTACTTGGGACGGAATTAAATTCTTGTTCCCCTGCATTGAATTGGATGCTCAAATTCGAGACGTGTCAGACTGAGTGTCTCGCGGGGGGGGGGGGGGGGTTGGTACTTGAGACAAAAAAAAATTTAACTGGTTCCAGTATTTTCGATTTAACGTCAAGTTCGACAAAAATAGGATCGAACCTTGACTATTTTCCCGTAAAAGTTGAGTAAAAGATACGAAATTCTCTTTATAAAAATCCGAAAAAATTCAAAATCGACAAAAAGTTTTCTCGTATACAGAAAAAATTTTTTTTTGTTAATCTCAAAAGCTATTGTCACCATTCAAAAATAAATTGAAGTAGGACCGGCAAAAAATGGCGATTACAATGTCACAAGCCAAAAAGGAGCCAGGTCCCTAATTTCATCCTAAATCACAGAACCCGCTCGCACTGTCGACCTCCGTAATATTCGCAAGCGGAATATAATGAAATGAGCAAAAGTCACCCTCTTTCTTTTTTTTTCTACTTGGTGAATAAGGGATGAGACAGCTACTTACACAAAGTAACTAATCCTCGCGTCACGGCGGTGCTTACAAAAGACTCGGTGTAACAAGAGTCTGAACGTGGGTAAGAAAGGGGAGCTGGAAGAGCTCGGAGTGAAGTTGGCCGTAAGAGAAGGAAAGAGATAAAGAGACCGAAGACAAGTAGATAGGAATAAGAAAAGAGATGAGAGACAACGTAACAGCGGTCCTGCCGGTATACACGGGAACCAAGAGAAGACTTTTCTTGGTAATGCGTTCTTTTCTTTTTTCTTTTTTTTTTTTTCTAAAAAACCACCATTTTAACTTCCCTTTCAGAAAACACACATCAGCGACGTTTTTAATTCCGACGCCGACTCTTAAAACCGACGTCATCTACCTTGTCAGACCTCCGCAAGGGGGTGCCCATTGTTCTCGAAAGAATCCCCCCCCCCTCCACCCATTTTGTCATCCCGATGCTTTCCCCCTCCTCGCCCTTTCCCCTCCAATCCCTCCTTACTCTTTTTTCACTTTCTTCATTCTTCATCTCATCCTGATACCCACTCGGCGTCGTCTCACGGCAAATGATCCTGGATGAATACCCGTGCAGGGAACTAAGAGGGGTTGATAATACAAGGGTGAAATTTGAAAAAATTATTTGTCTTCGGAAAATTATCTCGAGATCTACAGATTGATTTTTCATCTGAAAAACCTGACTGTGACCATTTTATCTTTTTATACAACTTGACAGATACAGTCGTCATTAGTATCTTTTTTTTTGACATCTTTATTTATGCTCCTCGTTAAGTTTTGAGGTTACGTTAGGTTGTGTCGGATTGTATGTTGGGATAGGTTAGGTATCCGCGTCATTATCACGGGACAGGTCGTTAAAGCTCGTTATCGAATGTTGACTATTTTATTCTTTATTTACGGTTTTATTATTTTATTGGCAGTCGTTACGTTTTTTTTTTTTTTTTTTTTGAACGGAGAACGTGCTACGGATGTTAAGGGTTTTGAATTTAAATGGAGTCTATTATCGGATGAGAAGGGGGTGTGGACGAGGGGCGGGGGGGGGGGGGTACGAAAAAAAAACATGGATAATAGTGCTGACTGGAAAAGCGAGGATGAAATTGGCGAAGTCGGGGAAAGTTTGTAAAAGTTTGAAAAAGTCTGAGAGGGAGAGGACAGCATCCGGAGGAGTCAATGGGAAAAGAGAGATGGGAAATGATGTAGGTCAGCGGGATGGACCTAGAATAGGTTCGCGATGGGAATAGTAACGAAAGAAGCTGAACTCTTGAAATATTCCCTAGAGACTAATCAAAACCTCGTTGAGGACTCGGAGTCCCTGATTGCTGATTGGAGGTTCTGCGGGAGCTGACCAAGTGGTAAGGGTAGGTTACGCAATTCCCAAATGATTTTTTTTACCTCAACGCTTTTCTTATGCTATATCGTAACAATAAAATTGACTGAAAATGCTTGTAATGCTGGAGTTCGGACGAAGTTAAGGTTAATAATAGCTTCCGTTATTATCCGCTTCTCTGGAGTGGCGCTGACGGCTGAGAAGTATGACGGCATAAAGAATAAATAAGTTTTATAAAAAAAAAAATAATAATAATAATAATAAAGGAGCCCTCGAGCCTTTTTTTTCTTCTTGGGAATTAATTTTTATTCGCTTTAAGAGTTGTGGATCGAGTGGGAGGGGGTTGGGAGGGGGAGGGAAGCAGTGACAAAAAAAGCAATTAAAATGTAAAAATGAAGCCACTGTCGTCGCGACGCTCTCGTCGACCACTCGTCGAGCTCAACGTTTCAATTCATCCCTTTTAATGCAACGTCTTTCCTTTTACTTATCCTTTTGATTAACAAATCCAAAAAAAGGACCGTGCCTCGATTTTCATAATTACTTGCCGTTCTTGTTGAATCCACTTAATTTTCGCGTGCCGTTACCCCCCGTCCCACCATTTTTTTATTTTTTTTAATCCAACCCTCCCCCCAGCAAAAAAATTTCGACAATATTCACAGCTCATTAATCCTTACTGATCGTTGGGAATTTCGAAAAATTTCAATCGTTTGTATTAACGCTACGAGGCTTGATCGAGGCACGTATGAATATGACGTAGGCTCTTTTTTTTCTTTAAGATCAAAGTAATATTTAAAAAATGGTTTTTGCAGTCTTGGTTAAAAATTCAAAAAAAAAAAAAACTCGTCAGAGCCGACGAGTACGTAACTACCCTTACATGAAAGTAAAGTATAGTAATCGTCTTTGCCCTCCCTTCCTCCCCCCCCCTCCCTCCTCTACCCCTTGCCAATGGCCCAGGCTTTTCATGCTGGCAGCGCGTTATTCGCGACGATTTAATCAAAATTACACGAAAAGTCGAGCAGTTAACTCCGAGGAGGAAAGTTTCGAAAGTGTAAAAAGTTTAGGGGTGGAAACCAGAAAGAAGCGAGGGGTAGAGACTCTCGGGTCGTCATGACTCCTGGATGAAGAAACTTTCCAGCAATTGCTAAGGTTGTCCCGTAGGCCTGTTCTGGACACGACGTTCCTGGGGCACGTACCGAAAATCAATTGTCCAGAAAGGGAAGCAAAGTCGTTCGAGAAGGAGGAAGGATACACTTTTTGGAAAAAAAGAAAAAATTTATAACTTGAAAACGAGGATACGTGAAATATTTTGAGTTATAAAAATTTTTCAAAAAAATTTGTCATCCGTCTTCCCATCTTTGGCTGTGCTGGTTTTTGTTCTTCCGAACATCCGGTATACAAGTTACTCTGTTGGGTTGAGACCAAATTTTCACGGTCTTGCTCGCCTCCTCGCTAAGGGTAGTTCTATGCCGAGGGGTTGCTTCATGGAAACGCGTTGGGGATTGCGGCCAAACAGGGAAAACCCAAAGGCACCACCACCCTTAGTTTCCATCCCTTTCCACTATTCCGCTCCAGGGGTGGCTGCCCCAGAGTAATATGGGTCGCTTGCCAGGCCTAAACAGGGCTGCAGGCTCCGATATAGTTAGTGTTTGATGACTTGTGCGTGGTTTGAATCTAATGATTATCATTCGGCAAACGACGCATTGGCTTAATTACTCCATTAGTTCGAGTCATTAAACCGTCATGCTATGCATGTATCTTGAACTTATTTTTGGATCGAGCATCGGTTTTTTGAAATTTTTTTTTATTCGAAAAAAAAAATTTTCACATTTTTGATTTTTGAAAAGAATCGCGATCAACCGATTTTCACTGTAAGACAAAGATTTTTCTTCTCCATTTAACATTGGGATTGTACGAAGGTATTGAAATAACGTGAATCGATGATTTTCATTATTTCGTTTTATTTATTCAATAATTTTCTAACGATAATTATCAGCTTCCACGTGACTGCGTACCTACCGATTTTACTGAATTCAGAATCGCTCCCACTGAGAATTCAGGGCGTCCCGGAAAATCGATACAGGTCGGCAAATTGTTCCAGGAATGTATGGCAGGTCCGAATGGACATAGGAACCCACGCAATTTAACCGATATTGAACAAATACCTTCCGCTTAAAGAGAAAATCGCTTTGCTAACATATTGTCTCTTTTTATCAGACAGAAGTTAGATAAAAAGTTTCCTCGAACAATTTCGCCATGCTATAGTGACCATACAAAATTTCCAAACTGATTACAAAAAAAAAAAAAATTTCACTTGAACCTAAAAAATCCCAAAAGTCATTCACAACAAACATACTCAAAATCCAAATGAACGACCCCTTAATATTTCCCAAAAGCCCCCCCATACGAATTACCATATTAATTCAAAATTCCCGAAACTTTGCTGCATCGTACAATTCGATAACCCAAATGGCCTAGACGGTACAATCGCACGCGATAAGAGAAGTCCACAATTGACTGTATATTTTAAAAAATACTTGGAAAAAAAAAATTGATTTAAATTTGAACGAAAAAAGAAATTACTCAAAAATTGCCTATTTCACGTCAGCGGTACAAACGGCACGGATGCCGTATAAAATTTATCGTTCCGCCAATCCACGCTGACCTTATTAAAAACCATGAAAATCTAACCTAAAAATTATATCTCTCATCTCGCGAGATAACGAGCTCACGGACAGTAACAAATGCTGAAATGAATTTCTCGTCGCAGTGAAACGAATTCCCATGACGTCACTATACCCATCGTACGCTTTTACGATCTTGTAACGTCAAGCCAGTCTTCTTCCACCACCGGCAATATAAGTCTTTGATATCCTGAAACCTACATACCCAAATACAGTATGGCCTCCTAACCCCTTAACAACCTTTCTGCCAATCAAAGCTGCGCCCTTAAACGAGCTATGGGGTCGAGGATTCCTGGGTCCTGCGCGATTGTAATTTCAAACTTCACCATAAACGTTTTACGTTCGAGGACTTTGCAACGGGGCACAATGGATTAGACAGAATAGAAAGCTACTCCAGCCTCCATTTACGTGGTCGTCGATGGATTAACCTCCTCGCGTATAACGTAGCGTCGTTCGGGTCCATTTTGAAATACCGAATCGCCTTAGATTTCGCTCCTTGCATTAATAATTATACAACGTTAAAATGTGTGCGCTGCTTTACGTTGCGCCTCTCTGTAGAAGCTCTTAGATCTTAGAAGATATATGCCAGTGCCCGTTGGGGAATAACTCGTGGGACACCCTGTATATACAATGAATGAAACAAACAATGAAAATATCATTTTCTTGTATAATTTTACCAATACGAAAAATTTGCCTTGCCCAACATCGTATTGACAAAATTCCCATTGAAACCCAAAAAAAAATAGGTTATGTCCGATTTGTCGCGAATATTGGAATTTTGAGTAGAAAAATTTTTTTTGCAAAAAAATTTTTTTGCAAAAAAATTTTTCTTTCAATCTCGTTACCTAAACATCCATCAGTACGTATCTCTTTCGTCTGGCCAATCCCAAAGGACCCGAACGGTATAGTAATCAGGGATAAGTTTTGAGGGGTCGGCAACGTACTCACACGCTATTAGCTAAGTAGACGATACGCTTTGCGTTAAATTCTAATGAATTTCACAGCTAATTCCCTACGGAACTCATCTTAGCCGAGCACTCTCTCATTACCGCGGATGCGCGTCTCCTCGCCGTCGTTTCTGGGAAAATTATAGTACTAATTCGGTGAAACATGCATGAGCGCCAAGGAATTAGAGGCCGTCGTTCTCCTGGCGGCTCTTCCAGCTAATCCCACCCAACCCCCCTAGGACTATTTGGGAATTGGGAAACCGCCTGTTCCACAAAAGGGTTGGTTGGATCACTGGCATCCTGCAACCCCTCGGGCCCCCACCCCACCCTCCCGCGACCCCCGACGACCCCTGACCCACAATAACTACTGGCAAGATAAGGGTGCCACCCCGTGAAATTGCCAGGGTGATTTTAAGTTTGCGAATTAACACGGTACTTGGCGGCTTAAGAGACGCGTGCTCGTACTATTTTACTCGCGGTGTAAACGACGCCGGGCGTCGGCGTCGGGACGGCAGTGTTTGCGTCATTTCAAATTCGATAAGACTCTTCAGCCCCATTGCCAAGATAAATCTACGCACCTCCCCTCCTCAAGATTTCCTTGTCCCCCCCCCTCTCGTACCCTTTGGACCGTAACCTTCATCCCCCCCGAAGACGTCCTCCCGTGAGAAATTTGCGAATTTAAGGTTCGAAATGGATTTTCAAGTATCTTTTAATCCAGAATCCAAAATAACGCCCCTTTGCGTCAATTTGCAAAAATTCCACCTGGCAAGGGACGCGTCACAGCCTAAAGCGAGAAACGCGAAATTTGGCGAGTGGCTTTAAGCCGCTTCTTTGCTAATCCCCGTGATACGGGGAACGACGCCGGGCGTCGAAATTTACAAGTAGGACGGGATGCGCGCGTGCGAGAGAGAGAGAGAGTGAAAAAGAGTAGAAAGAAAAAAAAACAAGGACACCTATAACTTTGCCTGTCACACTTTACGTGGATATAAGGATTATTTTTAATTTTTAAAACGACGTCGTGACGTCCTCGACGACGCTTCAAAGTAACGCTCTCCGAAGACGTAAAAAAAAACAAAGAAAAAAAATCGTAAAATCCCTGCTGACACTTTGCGCGCGCCGATTCGCCCTACTTGCCTCTTTTATTCGCGACTTTTACATGCGCGCGCCTCTCTGTACATATTTTCAATATATTTCGCCACACGTGACCCAGTGTCACGAATGCGGGGGGTACCGGTGTACCCCACGCGTCTTTAATTAGAAAGGAAGAAATATTTGTTGATGATAAAAGAAAAAAAAAATTTTTTTTTGCACTTCGCTCTTCTCGCAATTAAAACGCTTTCGGCTCGCAAGTCCGTCGCGAACGATCAAACGACCCGAACCGACTTCTACTTACGTTTCCATGTACGCGAAAGCATAAAACTCTCGTTGGTTAGGTTTAGCGACATCGTAGCAGCCTTCGGGAGAGAAACGCGATGATGGTCCCGCGGCCGCTAATTGATCTTAATTAATTTAATTAATTCACGGATAAGCGGATATTTCTTTTACATATGTATATATATATATATATATATATATATATATATATATATAGACAAGGTAAGGAAACCTGCAGAAAGCAGCGCGAAAAACGTTCAGCCACTGCTTCGAACCTAACCTAACGTAATCTCTTCGCATGGATACTTAAGTTTTCAACGCCTTCTTATATACGGACGCCGGGCGTCCCGACGTCTGAAACTCTTATCGGACACTTGATAAATCTTATTTTCAAATTTCTGTTTCTTTACTCTATCAATCTTCTCTCTCTCTCTCTCTCTCTTTTTTGTATATTCTTTTTTTCTCAACTTACTCTCGCGACGCCGAACGCCGCGACGCCCGGGCGTCGGCTATTAAACCGAACGATTCCACGGCCAGCAAAGTTGAACGTGCCCACCTCTGTTGCAAATAAAGGGTTGGTAAGCCTGTGCGTCGGCAGCCTCCGCGATTCCAGAAATAACTCTGTGTTTTCCCTCGGAGGGGATCGAACCCGCGACCTTACGGTTGGCTGTACTGACTGCGTGTCCAGATCTA
This sequence comes from Cephus rjabovi, assembly GCA_030264185.1. Lineage (NCBI taxonomy): Eukaryota > Metazoa > Arthropoda > Insecta > Hymenoptera > Cephidae > Cephus > Cephus rjabovi. The sequence continues at coordinate 219,364 of JASCRG010000528.1, forward strand.
CTTTTAGACGGAAAAGTTGGGGAAGAAAAAGAAAAAAATTTTATATATATATATATATATATGATCTCTTACTTTTATTTTTTATTTAGATCTTCGATCATCGTAGACGCTTTACGATCAATTATTTTCAATCGTTCGATTACGCGCTTGATATCCTGCCTGTACTTTCAGTATCGATAATTTTTATATGGATTGTATATATATATATATATATATATATATATATATATATATATATATTTTGATCGAATATATTTCACCAGGAATATTATAAGAATATAATTGATAATATGGGGGATGCTGCTATTTTTTTTTTTTTTTTTTTTTTTTTTCGATATTTCCTCAATCATTCTTCGTCGATTCGTATATCCGTTATACACGTATTTATTCGTCTGGTTATCTATCACTTTGAGTGCCTAAGTCATCGATCAATTTTTTTTTATCGTATATTCGGAACATTCGAATTCGATATGCACTGATTGACTTCGATCGGAAAATATATGTCGTAATGTTGATACATTCGGTATACACATACTGGAATTATAATATCGATTAGCGTATTAAGCTTTTTCAGGTAAGCCTAATGTAATAATAATTGGCAAAAAAATTAATATTTCATGGACAAGCTGAACATATGAAAAATATAGGGTCAAAGGTTGTAAAACGTATGAATGCCTGTATAAATTACGTAATTGTCCCAGCCGAATCGAAAATCGAATGACGGATATTGAAATAAAAAATTTTAAATATCTTAGCAATATATACAGGTGTGGTATTTCAAAAAGTTGGCATATCTTTGTTATTGGTTAATTTGAAAAAAAAATTATATATTACGTTTTCCCACTCACGGACTCCTTTTTGATTTATACAAAAATCACGTATTTGCATTGAAATATTATTTCGTAAAGGTTCCGCTAGTGGCGCTGCTGCTTCTTTATTTCTCTCTCTCTCTCTCTCTCTCGCATCATTTCCTTTCCCCCTCTCTCTCTCTCTCTCTCTCTCTACTTGTAGATTCTCCATCTCGTATACGCGAACGCCCAATCTGGCACGAATTTGCATGAAACCCTTTCTCAACCCTCAAGGCTCCGTTATGGCGCAACCCCATGGAGCCACACGGAGCTTGGAGCACCAGATGAAATATTCATTTAATTATGACTGATTAAAATATAGATAGCATGTTACGTGCAGCATTACACTTGCTCGAGAACGCGTATTTGGAATAGGTAAGGTTACGTACCTACCTGATACTACGTAATATATCTATATCTGCTTATCTACTTGTCCGCTTATCAGTTGTTTGGACAGAATTTTCGGAAGAAATAAACATGGCAAGAATTAATTGTAAAAGGTTTAATGGATTTTATTCATATTTAAAGTTACCTCGAATCACCTTATATCATCTTGCTTAAAGTTACCGTACAGATACCTTATGGTACTCAACTCATCTTTGACCTTGTATTCGTTTCAGCTAACTTAAAATTGGTATAAAATTTTTTTTTTTTTATATTTTTATTTAGTCTAGAACCTGTTCCAGACAGTCAATCACAGATAGAAAATTCTTATCCGTCTTTATATACCGTTATCAGCTTGAAAGGAGGAATACTGAAAACGCCCCAAAAAAATTAATTCAGAATCCAAAAAATATTTCACGTTACTTTGGTAATCTTAGATACCTATTTCTTTACGTGGCAGAACTGTTGAATAGAACATTTTTGCTCGTACTATTAATATTAAATACCATTCGCGAGAGGGGAAAAATTATTTCCACGAAGGGAATAGGGGAAGACGACGCTCGGCGTCTCCGAGCTTTAAGCTCCGCGTCGTTCTTGCAACCCTCCGCGTGTAATAAGTTTCCCCGCAATTTACAACGCCCGAGAAGGCAAGAATATTCCTCGAAAGGAAGACTATCCCTTAGCTACTTACCTACATGTTGAATTTTAACTTTTTAAAAATTCCCAAAATTTCGAGGAGAACGTTGCACTGTCATTTTGAAAATTTTCAAAAAAAAGAGCCTGGACCGTTCATCCATGTTTTTCCTTCGATCTTAACCACCCCCCTGGTTACTTTACTCGTAACAATAACGATTATCCGTTAAAGGCGGGAATTTTGAATTTCAAATTTTTTATTTAAAAAAAATTCCAAAATTCTCGACTCAAATTTTTTTTAACACGATTTAGATACAATTTTAACCGTGCTCTCAGTGTTACTAATAATAACCAGACATAATAACGAAAGCCACCCTCCACCCCCCCCCCTCCTCCCACCCCATACTGACAAGGGTTAGAAGCCCATTAATTCTCGCTCACCTCCACTTGACAATTACAGAAATATATCCCAATGGGCCTTCACTGTAGTAACGTAACCCTCGACTGCCGCTTGGCACTCCCTAATTAACTATTCCTCATTAATATCACTTAACTTTTTCCCAATCCCTTGAGCGTAGGGGTTTGCTTTTATTTTTCACTTTCATCCCTTAGCGCTAACTAGTTTGCCGTTCGAAAGTATCCACGTTAAAACAGTGCACGTTGCTCCTTATCCGAGTGGAGATACCCATAGAAACAGACTGGTTATCTAAATGAAGATAATTCGAGAAAATTTTTTTTACCAAATTTCTAAAATTTTTCTGCATCAACCTAAAATGCATATTTTTTTTTTTGCAAATGTCATAGAAATTCACGGCAGCCTTTGAATATCGTTAAAAACCACCCTTAGCGTACAGAAGATTTATCTTTGACAGAATTCGAATTTATCTTAACGTGTCAAGCGGACACGTAGTAGGTTGTTTTTGAAACGACTTCTAGCCCAACAACTCGTTTCCTACGCGGTCTTAATGGCCACGCAATGACGGATACTCGAGAAAGGCCTGAGCGTGTGAAGAAAATCTGTACTTCTTGGAACATACAAGCACGTGGTTAAATAATCGTCTGCGAGTAAATACGGAAGTTTACGTGATTGCGTAAGAAAAATTTAAGTGGCTCAATGACGTCGTCCCTATTTGGATCTGACAAAAATTACCCCGATGCATCTTGTTCTGGCCTTTGTATTTCAATAATAAACCAAAAAAATTAATTATTAAAGATTTTCAAAAAACTTTCCACTATTTTTTTTTTTATTGTTGCTAATTATGATATCGATCGAGGTGATCAATACAGGGTCGGTATTATCCCGTAACAATAAACTCTGTTTAATCGTGTTTGAATTTGCCGCGCATTACAAAGCCGATCGATACCACAGCTACCCTGGTATTATATAGATATATATATCGTTGAGTAGAAATTTATGAAAATAAATAGCTACGCAATCTTGCGAAGCTACCCTTGTGAACTTGCCCCACGGGAAATAGGGGTACGTATACCTATATATACATACATATAGGTATTATCGATTATCACCACTCGGTCCTTGATAATCTTCATAAACCGTCAAAGTGCAAGGGTTAGCCAACCGTCGGTAATACGCGAAGGTGAGGGGTTGCGTAAAATGTTGAAAAAAGAAAAAAAAAAGAGAGACCCAAAAAAAGAGACTCGTAATGTAAGCAACATTGCCCGAAGCCACCAAGAGCTCTTTTAAGCATAACCCTTTCACATAATGGTGGTGAATTAGCAGCATCGTCCCCCCCCCCAACCCTCTACCCACCCTCGGAGACACCCTCAAGGCATATAGTCCCAGCATCCCGTTCAGTACCAGCGGGGATCATCCAACCCCGTTCGAAATATTTTTTTTTCTCCGCGCCCATTAAATTATGCGGGATTAGCTGCGTGCATTTTACGAGCAACCCCCCGAACGACCAAACTTTTTAACGGCCCGAAAGCGAGAAGAGGCACCCTGGGTCGCGATGGACACCCCTTTTTTTTCGGGCATTTGTAACGTAACGTGAAAATCAAAAGGGTGGAGAGGGGCAGAGCTGACGTTCGAATTCCACCCTCTGCGAGCGAACCATTCCAAAACGTCAAATTCCTATCCGCCCCGTTGTTTGTCGGCATTTTTGAATCGATGACGTCATTTCTTTTTTCACCTAATAAAAAGAATGGATCAATGATTAGAGCTGTATGAAATTAATGGTCGTTGAGAATTTTTTTTTTTTACAAAAAAAATCGTCCGCGACACCTGCATTCCCAATACGGCGAAACGTAGCAAAAAATAAAAAATATCGTTAAATCTCGATGACGTCAAATGCAGAGTATGGAATTGGCCGTGAGAAATTCTTTTTTTTTTTTTTTTTTCATCTTCCGCGTTGCATCGGAAGGTCAATGCGCGCTCGCCCGTACGATATACGTATGCGTGCTGACACCTACACGGTGATCCAGTGAATCACGGAATCGTAAGAAGGCCAGGACGATGAATCTTCGAGCCGTCCTTAGAATTCCTAGTCCAAGCCTCCAGGAAGTTGCCGGCCGAATGACAATCGTTCGCGATGAGAAACATAATTAACATGGTAAAAGGTAAACCGTGAGAGAATTTTCGAAGTCGTTGCGATTCGAAAATTAATGATAAAATTTTATTGACGGAGGGGATGAAAAAAAAATTTTTGTTTTTTCTTTCAAATTGGTATCGCCGAGAAATCACATCCGTTCCCATAAGTTTTCCGGGACGCAATCGTTTCCCATTGCCAAAGGCAATACGCAAGAGGGAGAAATTAGAGAGTGGCTGCCTTTAATTTCGGTAATCCCCACTTTCACTCTCCCCCGAAATCCCGTGGAAAGGAACTTTTCTCCCAGGAAAAGAAGAAAGGTGATAACTTTGAGCGCAGGTGGCTCTCCCCGTGGCAATGGCACTAACTGCTCTCGCTCGGTGAACGAACCGACTCCGGAGCACTTCAGAACCCACCCCTACCGAGCCACCCCCCCGATGTCCCACAACTCCACCGCTCTTTATACCCGCCCCAGAATGGTCTAAATGCGCGAGTGAACAAGCGTTTTTTTTACCCCTGTTTTTTTTTTTTCGAAACGGGGACCACGCTTTTCCGGATGACTTATTACTTATTACCGCGATCGTTTTTGTATAAGTAAAACCGGTGGATTTGCTCGGTCGAATTACGAGAGCCATCTTTAAAAGAATCGTCCCTCGTCCTCCTTTGGTTTCCCCATTTTGCACCACCCCTCCCCCCACCCACCCACCTTCCACCCCATTATGGGCAATTACGGTTTCAGAGTGTCGCGGTAATTCAGACTTAGCGGCACGTAGCCTCGTACAGTCACCCCCCCTCTCCCCCATTGCTTGACTCTTTTCCTCCCCTCCCCGCCCCTCCCGCCATCTACCCAACTCCCCTGGACTTATCGAACTTTACGAATTCCAAGTGGCCACGAGATTGCGCGCGGGATTAGAAGGTTTGCGTCGGGATTTTGAGTTTTACCAAAGAGCCATTACTACGAAACTCATTAACGACGGTTCGTGATTTGCCTTTTTTATTTTTACATGTATATATATATATTTTTTTAGCTTTTACGTATTCCCGTTTCGCGGCGTTCCTAAATTTTCTTGGTTTCGAGGCTGCAGAGGTACCGGCGATAAATACCAGTCGTGGACCAGGAAGACAACTTATCAGACTAGAGTAAGAAAAACAATTTTTGACAATTTCGAACGAGAACGAAAAAACTGCATGTTCTTTGAATTTTTGCAAAAATTTATTTAAATATTTTTTCTTACTCCACTTAAATACATTGTTTGCCGGCAGCAATCGCAGAATTGCATTGAATGGATTTTTTTTGTTTTTTCCAGCATTCGATCCGAGGTTGGCACTTTTTTAAAAATTTAAGTCGAGTCGCTAACTTCAGATGGGAGATTTGTTTTTTTTCAGCGATTGCGTGTTATCGTTCGATTTATTTATTTTTGACTTTATTCCTCTGGCGGGTTAAGTGCGACGGAATGCGCAATGAGATATTCAAAGACTGCGCGGCCGATTCGATTTCTTTTTATTGTCAGTCGGACGGAATGAAAGGAAACGCGCGCCGTAATTTACGCTGACCGTTTTCGGAGAATGCACGTGCGCATGCGCGTCGCGAAAGAAAATAGATCACGCAGCGCCATTAAGGAGGCCCCCGCTCGGGGTAAGTTCGTTTGCGAATATTTACGCGCGGATTTTCTTTGAATCATTCGTTTTTAAAGAGTCACTTCCGCGCCAACCTTGTCCAATTGAACGTGCAAAGACATAGCTCGGCATTCTCACGTCCGCGAAATGTCCCTCGAGAGACATTGTTTTTTTTGTTTCTTTTTCTTCCACATCTCCCGTCTCGCTCGGGCTCCCTCGTTTTCGCGCCGGAGAAGACATTTTTACTCGTAGGAATGCAGGGGCCCTTGGTAGTAGGAATTATCCCGTTGAGAAATCCTGTCATTCCTTACTTACATATTTACTTATTTGCTTGGTTCAACTTCTAAACGAAGCCTCGTAACATTTTTTGCCGAAAAAATAGAAAATTAGATTTTTTTTCGTAATTCCTATCCCACGTGTAATTTAAGCATCGCGGCGCCTCCTTGCGGATTTTTTTGCAACTCTGTAAGACTCAAAAAAATTATATAATAAAATAAAAATTCAAATTAAAAAATTAAATATTAAAAAAGAAAATATCTAATATTTTAATATGGCTCGAAATCAGAATCCAAAAATTAACCGTTTCTCCTTGGTTTCTATATTTACACGCGTCTGTCGTTCCGTCAACGACGTGAATAAGCCAGGAGGAAAGTGAGGGGCAGAAATACTTAGAAATCCCTTAACAACGCGTTCTGTACAAACAAATTAGTGGGTGACTTTTCGATGTAGGGAAACCCGTGAGCTTTCATGGTGGTAAGGGTTTCTCTTAGGCTGACGTCATCAATCACCGACGCATGGCGTCGCGCTTCGCCATGAATTCATGTACAGAGAAGTAAACGCACTCGGCAGAGTCCTGAACACATCCCGTTCGACAGGTTAGCCAATAGCAAACAGTGAAAAATGGTAATCAAAATTTGTTTATTTTTACCATTTCCCTTCCTCACCCTCAAAGCCGATTATACTTTCTGTATAAATTTTCAAAATTAATTTTTTAAATAATATCCTTGTCCACTCGATAAAAATGATAAAAACGTAAAAGCGTCAGACCCCAAGATCCTTGTGACTCAGTGACTTATGGGGTCAACCCTTATTGCTAGATCACGTTGACCTTTTAATCGTCAGGAGGCCAATATCAAAGCTTAATGACGCAAAACAGCGGGTAAGGTTCAAAATTGATTTTACACAGTGACAAAAAATATATATATATTTAACGATTATCATCATTATACATTTTTATAAATTTTTATTCATTTTTACAATGATCCAAGAAAATTTTTTAATTCTCGCGAAATTATTTATTATTTTACACCCAGTAGTATTTTATTATAATTTTCTATCGACACGATAATACCGTTACAATAGACTTCACTGTGCGAACGTTCCAAAAATTTTCAATTCCCATGACTAATGCGACGTACAAACGAGTCCTGTGCATCAACGTGGCGTATCGTTGACGTTTAACCGATAGATTTGCGAACGCACGCTGGCTGCTGCTTTTTTACGAGTTCCGCAATTTTTACAGGAACCCAGAGAAGAACGACAGCATGAAAGCGACAGGAACGTTGACAGCGACTTTCCGACACTGACAAATGACAGTACGAGTCAACGGTTAATGCCACAGTTCGTAGTTCCGTGCGTCGCCCTTTGCTGTGGATAGGCCTTTTTTTCTGTTCTGACCCCCCCCCCCCCCCCGGGTCTTCCTTTCAATCATTAGTCGAGTGGAATTTTTTTTCGTACGATCTACACGTACCGGAAGTCGGTCGAAAATAAATTCTTTTTGGGAAGGGCTGGGTGTTGAGTATACTAAAATAAAATTTGCTAAATTCAATTACAACGTCGCGACGCTCACGCGTAATTTTTTTTCGGGACTCGACGTTGCGCGCTTCGCGATATGCCCGCAAGGCGCTACTGTCGCTCGGAACTTTTACATTAACGTGAACTTAGTGCTGTTTGCGTATTAGCATATGGTTATGTAGGGTGCGTATATGCGGTTGAAAACAAAAAAATGTCTGCAGCCAGAGGAATGGTACGTCGTGATGGCAGCACTGGCATTCCGGCTCGTAATGATAGAAATTTTTCGAATGCTTTTACGAAAAGGCAAAAAGGGTCGCGCCTTCATTTGCGAACACCCACGTAGACGGGAATGAAGATATAGTTTAAATTGCGAATAGCGACGACACTGGGTATATTTAGAAGTTAAAAAAAAAATTTAACGTAAAAAATTGTGTATATAATTTTTCTTCGTTGACTCGATTAGTTCGCAAATTGTCCGCGGTCGCGGGAGAGCGCGACCAAGCGGTACTTACGATCAGGTCCGATGCAAATATGGCGCCTTTACATTTTAAGGGTTAATTGTCGGGGGAAATTTGGCCTAAACGAATCTCGTATTTATATTGCCGATAAAAGCCGAATGCATATTAAAACATGCAAATTGCACAGATAAAAATTAGGGTCGAGCGAGCATCCCTTCTACGATTCGCGTACCACCCCATAACAATGACGGCAGAATGGGCGGAATACGAAAGCCGTAGAAATTTCGAGGAATGAAAAGGGGTGGTTTTGCCATTTTAATCATGGGGGGTCAGAAAAACAACAGTACGCTAATTCCGGTGCATTAGATCGTCGTTCTTTCTCGACTCCATTCAATTCGATTTATTAATTTCACGCGACAAAAAAAAAGGTTACTAGAAAAGTCACTAGATTCCACTCGACTCGATTCACTGAACTTTAGCTGCACAGTGTATATCTATATTCATTGGTATGTCGCTGAGACTCTTTGAAGTTATCTCGAACATACTATACTCACTATCCTATATGGGAATATGAAAATTTAAGAAAATTTTTTTAATCCGCTATATGCGATTCGACTTAACCTCTCAAAACTTAAATCCATGTGTATCCATACTTGTTAGTGTGTCACTAGGTCTCGTCCAAGTTATCGCGAACATACTATAGTCGTCATACAGTCGCTGACTGTATTGCAATATTGTACATAGAAATAGACAGTCGTACCATAGTTCACGCGTAGGTGTTGAACGCAACGTAATAATGATGATTGATCCTATAGAAAAGGTCCGCCCGTTCAAGCTTAAGACCGGTTCACAGTAGCGCCGAGCACGCGGACGTGACGCCACTATCAACATATTTCACGGTAATCCTTTTCGGCTTTTCTAATCGTCTGACCATTGGCGACTTTGTAAACCGGACTGAAAAAAAAGAAATTCACATTAACAAATCCAAATATTGCGTCGACCGTTGCAATTCGTAAAAAAAAATCGTAGCATCGATTTTGCAAAAATTTTATTGGCGATTAATTAAGCACAGTTCATCCGACAAGCTGTAGGACAGATATAAACATTACTACGGATAATTTTCAATCAAAATTCAACCTATAAGAATTACAACTCAAATTTATGATCAAGCAAAAAAAATATTTTTACAGATACCTGTGAACCGGCCTTAAGGCATAAAACTCTATAAGCAAAAAGCAGGTTTGTCCTGAGACGGATGAATTCTGCGTAGATCCGACCCACGCCTGACTGACGTCACAAGTCTTACGATTCTCGCCGATTGTCAAAAACGATCGTTTACGTTGTTTTTGCGAAATTTAACTTCCATCCGTTCAATTTTCTAATATCTATTTCAAAATAAGACCGTCCGTCCATAATGCCGTTTCGCTAAGTAAAATAATTTTGACAGTTCGCAAACGATATTATGTATTAGCAAATCACACGTGGCTGAACGTAAACTCATAAAAACACATGTCAAAATAAAAAAAAAATATATCCAAGTACACGTGCGCATCATTAACAAAAAGTTCATTCAAAGCATTCACTTATCAAAGTCTTCGTTGTTTTCGATCTGTCAAAAAAAAAAAACATTCTACACGTGGTCTGTCTAACAATTTAATCTAAACTAATCGATCTATCCTCATTATTAAAATTATCAGGGATTGCTCGGTAGCTGATATCACGGAGTCCGCGGGATAAAAATCGTGAACTTTGACACGTATATTAACGAACGAGACTCCGGTGCTAATTTACAGGAATTTAAAGCGGCGAGATTAACGAAGCCCTATCACCTCCTCAAGCCGATAATCTGTAGAAAGCGTTACGGCCGTAACGTTAACCGGATCCTGATTCATTTCTTGGCTAATATCGGCTGGGATATGTAAGGTAAATTACACGTAATCCGCAATCCCTTACGTACGCAATGTCCAATGCTGGTCTTATAAGCCAGTATACGTATAGCCATAGCAATATATATAGATATATAACCAATCATTGTTCTTATGTATTCTACTAATGGCGGAAGCCTCGTTGCCCCACAGAATCTCACAGGCATTAGCCCCGCTACCAAATATAACTAAAACAGTTATTTCTTACCTACCAGCAAAAGGCACAAGACGGCCACCTTACGAAATACCAACCACAATCAATGTTTTAATGCCCGATCGGCTTGCCGATCCGTGAACGATAAATACAAGCTTTCGAAATACGCGCGCTTACGCATACACAGCACTTATACAAAACTTTTTTCCTGCCATTCAAAACTCGAATCTCATCATTTATATTTCTCGCGGCTCGTACGAGCGTGAAAGTATAGGCATATCGAAATGATTAAAATTACGGTCCGAGCCGCATAAATCGAACGAGACTCACGATACCGGCCGAGCTAATATAACGGGATGATATAATTAATATCAATATAATAATACTTTGATAAATGATTACCTACAGTCAATGATTATTTGATATGACGTGAATTGCGTAAAAAAAAAATAATTAACCGTACGTTAAGCTTAGGCTTAATGATAATTTTAATGATTTATCAGATCCTGTGTTTTATCAATATACCTTATAATTCGTTAGATTTTAATATCGTGAATAAATTTGACGGAAAGCTAGCGCGACGTGTGAATATTGATTTTTTGCTTGATAATTATATTTTTATAATTTTGGTATAATTTTTTGTTTTCCCCCCTATTTTATTAATACATTTAATTTTTCACGTGCTCCGTGTTTCCAGGGGTATTTTAGGATTTTTTTTTAGAGGCACGTGCCCTTACGAACTTCACTAAAGCCACGGAGTAGATTAATTGTTATTATTATTGTTCGCGGTAGCTTATTGGATACGAGGAGAACGTGCTGTTTTAATATCTTTGAATTTTTTTTTGGACTTTTTCTTGACCATGCACGGAGGCAGTCGTAATTGTAAAGCAAGATGGAGAACCACTGTAATTATTTTTAAAGGGACTTAACAATTTCTTAATTAACCAACCTGACCTTGATAGTCTGCCACTGCTGGTGGATGCTGCAACGTGAAGATTGTATAGAAAACGGAACGACGTAGCGGCAAAGCAAGTAGCTCATCATGGTCCCTAGTCCAGTGTGTAATGATCTTGTAAATGATCGCCGCTTCTGCTACGTGGATCTTGCCGCCCGTCGATCCCTGCTGGATCGTAAGATTCTATAAATCGATCTGTTGGTATCGATCCTTCATTGCCTCTCTCTGTCTCTTGGGATAAGAACCGCTTCCGCATGGGATAGACGGAGATGAATGACAGTGTAAGAAAAAAAAAAAAAAAAAAATTTTTGAAAAGAAAATAGTTCGAAGTATAAATCATAGTGTACAAGTATATGGATCATTGAAGGTACATTAATTGATCGTTCCTCTCGTATTTCGAACGAGAGATTAAAAATGATGAAAAAGACCGGTAGCTGTCGATTCAAAAATATCATTTTAGCTATACTGATTGCTGTCGAGTGTAATATTTAAAAAAAAATTTTTTTACCATTTTTTACAAACGTTCATTACGTTTTTACTGTATCGGATCAATGATCTCTGCCGATGCTGAATTTTATATTCGCACACGCTACGGCGTTTGTGCATCTGTGCATCGGAACATTGGAGCATTCGGCGGAGAGTTTGCATTCGAGAGTAGGCAGGTAGGTATAACTCCTGGGAGCGGAGCCTATTTTGTATAACCAGTTCCGTCGGGCGGAGATTTACAATCGTGACCATCTTCGAGAACTCCTTCGTGGGTTCCACCGCAGGCCACTGCGTTCTAGAGGTACGTAGATATATTTACTATCTGTAGTCGGTCAGCACAGAACGGCATTGCGAGCGTGGGGAACGTTTTTTGAATTTTTTTTTTTTTTTTTGGAAAATTTGATCTTTTTTGAGAACACGACGATAGCGGCGTTGCGCGTACGATTCGTGAATAAATTTGAAATATATTGACGATTTCTCGTAAAATAACGAAGTACGTGTAAATTTAGTTACAGAGTCCACCGACAGAGGCGCATACGACGACGTTTTTAATATATTACGAAGAAATATTCTATCCGCTGAATCTTGTCGAATTAATTTCTCTCTCGTTTCGTTCGAGTCTCAAGTTTTAATTATGCTAATGAAAAATGACCGGGAAACGTTGTCAATGAGATCCGCCGATGGCGCCACTGTCGCTATTTACACGAACCAACGCGAAAGGCTTTCGCGACTTGATCCAACGCGCTCGAAGATATTCATCGTAATTACCTCGTAAATCAATTGATCCCGTGTTATCAATGATTCACGATAAGACCAAGTCCCAGAGTCGATTCGATCCCTCCGACAAAAAAAAGATCAAATCTTTCAAATACAAGCAGCCATCTTGTCCACCGGTGAGCAACGAAATTACACGAGACTTTTAGAACGCGCCATTCGATTTACGAGGGTTAGGATCGATTCACGATTTACGTGGATAAAGAACGAGATTCTTATATCGATCCTCCCGCCATCTGTCGGCTTTACGGCAATATAGATCCATCTATATCATCCTTCCTAAATCCCGTCAAAGTATATACCAGCGAGCGTATCAACGTTCGAAAAAAAAAAAAAAGTAAAAGCCTTTCTCCGGAAGAGTGTTCTCCGATCAAACCGACGCCAATATAGATTACATTCTTAATGCATGACCCTTTGACCTTGACCCTATTTCTATTAAACGAAAGCTTTTTTTTTCTTTTCATAATCGGAAGTACCCAGCTCGGCGTTCGTAAAACCGAGTATAAAGTACTTTTTACTGGCTATACCCGTAATAACATATTTGAGGTTAATTTTGTAACATGAAAAAAAAAAAGAAAATAATTTTTTTTTCTACTATTTACTGATTCATATCACTGCGTATTCTACTGCAAAGGGCGATAAAGCACTAAAGCATAAATCCCTCCGGGGACGTTCAATTTTACTCGGGCGTTTTAATGTTAACGGGGCTCATTTGACGAGCGGCCATTGCTGATCCCCGTTGATTGTCTAATTATTATGGACAGCGGAGCGTGCGCATTTCTAGCCTATAGAGAAGGGAGAGACAGAATGTCGCGTTATCTGTCAAACACCGGCCAACGGCGAGAACTCACTTGGGGTGTGATGCTAATCTCAGCGGCAACCCCCCTGGCCCCCCCCTCCAGACTACCCCGTGGTACGTAAACCCTTGGTGGTAAAAGCATCCGTCCTCCGCCCCCCCCCCCCTCGACCGTCCCTCCCCCTTGCCCTTGTACTATCCCACAGAACATATATACCCGAAACTCATCTTCCCATTGCCGAGTCGGTCCCTGCGGCGTTGAGCCGCCCTTTGAATTTTAATGTGATTTCGTGACCAGTGCAATACTCTGCAGAGGACACCTGAACGCTTACGTATGACTACTGCGAAGGGTTTTGCCGTCTGGTTATTTAGATACGTAACTACTTATTCGGCAGTAGTGTTCTAGAAGGTCGATAGCGTTACGGATTGTACGACAGGATTATGAGGTTTACTGTATCAAATTTCAGGACAGTTATGCTATTACGAATGGGTACCATTATAATAAATGATAATGGCTATCTTGTTAGTTATTAGTACGGATCCACGTAGGTTTAGGACAATTGAAGGTATTACGGTTATGGGTACCGTGTTTCAAGGGCAGCGTCGATTTTACGTAATTTTCTGAAATTAGGGAAGACCTTTTACAGCGCCATCTGGCGGTGTTTTACGGAACTATTAGGAATTCTTCTCATGAAAAAAAGGTAAGCCTGGAAATGGGATCGCGCACTCCCTGGCGGAATTTTTCGGAACTAATCCTGATGACGTCATCCACCAAGGAATTTGTGTCTAGTAATACGGTTCGGTGCAGTCGCATTTATTACCGTAACTCTTCTCGCAATTATTCTCAAAAAATTTTCCTAATTATTGTAGGTAAGTTAGAATGAAATTATTGGGGAAAAAACAGCAAGTTACTTACCTGACGTTATACCTTGAACCAAGTGACCCAGCCCCATTTGCCTTCGACGAGATCGGTGAGTGGGAAACTTTGACGTCCTGCAGCAAGGTACGTGGATTCGATTGGGATAATATTGCGACACGCAGCGAGACAAACTTTTCTCAGATGTTTCACGGCGGCGTGAAAGTCAGTCAGTTGGTAGATAGTCGCACGAGGTGTAGGATGCGTTCACATGTGAAGACCGTGCAGAATGCTCATGCAACGCCGACCCAGCGGCTGACCTCAGCCATCGAAGTAACAGCCTCCGTCTTAGATTTTTAGCTTTCTGGACCGCCGTACAATCTGACCTGAGCTGCATCCAGCTCCAGTCCCATATTACGTTCGGGTGCATGTAACGCGAGATGCATTCGAATTTGCCGCGCTTGCGAAATCCAACGAAGCGCTCAGCTGTTCTCGGAGCTAATGGCGTCTCGCGCTCGGTGCGTTTTCAATGGACGAATCGACCGGTAGGATCGACGGATCGGCGAACCTTATGAAATTGGCTAATGTCAATCGGCGCTAATCAAGAATTGTTATTTTCAAGGATGGCTGCCTGTTTGATCATTTTTATGCTTATGCTCGTGATTGTATGACAGCTCGATCCTAAGAGCCAAGAGTTGAATCTTTCACTTTCACTGAGATCAAGAACTGAGAGAGTCAGCCTCGCCCATAGCCAGTTGTGTAACTAACGCCACGACCTGATTCCCATAACTGTACCAAGTACGACCAAGGAAGATCCAGAACCCAGTTAGAAGGTTATACTAGATGGGTTTTCGATTAATTTTATAACCTGGCGTTTCGGTAATTAATGGATCGTATGAGGAAATTAGTTGGGAACTGGATGGGGATAAGAGCGAAGAGAAGAAAAAAAAAAAGGAATTAAATATGACGAAGACGGTGATGATGATGATGATGGTAAAGCCCGTTATAGTTCATCCTGGTGAAGATATACGGTGGTGACCCCCTATCGACATAGTCGAATCCCATAACTTTTGATCTTACTGTGCTCGAAAACACGTGGGCTTCTGTTACAGTGTTTTATGGGTGATATCGTTAGCTCTTAATTCAACGTAATGCTTGATTTATTGAATTTTTGGAAAATTTTAATTTACCCGTCACAACGGTTTTTTTAGTCATTATATTTACTTTTCATTTGCATTATTCATTTTGATAGTTATATATGAACACGTGTAATATTATATCAATCATCGGGATATTTGAACGGTGGGTACATAGTTGCAGGATGAAAAAAAAATTTTAGATAGTTTTGGGAAAATTGTTTTAGATAATAAAAAATTTTTTATGTTTTACACGTATCGTAAGGAAAACGCTTATTAACTCGGGTCAGCGATGTCGTAGAGGAAATGCGGTTTTTTTTTTTTTAAAGCGAAAGTCATAAGTGGTAGCGAAGAAAGCGATTTTCTTAATCGTTATCGATTCGTCTCGGCAATTGCTAAAATGATCGTAAATTTTTGCAAACGCATCAAAATTGCGAAATGCAGGATGAGGATATCCGCATTTCGTGCTGAACTTGTAATTTTATATTAAAAATTATTAGTCACGCCCATAAATAATGGCTGTTATATTTTTTTTAAGAAATTTTGCTATTTTTTATAATATGCTTTTTTTTATTTTTAAGCAAAATGGGGGGAGGGGACTAAATTCTTTTATTTCATTATTCCTATCCTTGTCCAAGGAATTATGCCAAGACGACCTACACGTACAGATTGGAATTCTTTCGCAAGATGCATTCAAACGGCATTGTGGATGGCAGCGAGATCCGCGTATTATTGTTGATTGCATTGTATGCCATTCATTAGCAATATTATTGTCGGCTCAATTTTTGGCTTTATTCACACACAATTATTATTAATTAACATTCGATGCGCGTTCGCGCGTAACGATTGAATTGAGTCATCAGCAGTTAAGAAAAATTTTCAAAATATCATTTGACGAACATTTCAGCTATTTAATTTTTTTAATGAATTTCGAATCTTCAATACCGATCCCTCGATAGGTGTGATCCGACAATATTTGATAATAAAATTTTGGAAAAAATGAAACTGAAAATTATTTAGAAAACTTATTAAAAAATATCATTATGGAGTTACGCGTATGTTTGGCACTTTTTTTCAGTACGGTAACGTAAGATTCTTCGCGTAAACTTCTATTTGCAATTATTTAAAATTTGGCGCCGCTCCAGGAACTCGCGTTTCGTCGAGATGATAAATTAACGGCGTCTCGGCTGTATCTCATATAGGGAAAGAAGAAGAAAAAAAAAAAGAGAGTATGTCCTCGGGCGCATTTCAGGATGTCCTTTTTTGCTCGCGATTCCGGAGTGCCGCGGTGACTTCATATATTTTTTTTTTCAAATATAAAAAATATCGTAGTGTTATATATCGTTCCGAGTACAATATGGCCAAATTTTTTGTAGCATAAATTTACCCTACTTCTGTCCGTCTGCGCGTCAAACGATTTATGCTTGTCCTATGACGTTATCTTGTTCTGCAAAATTTTTTGTTGTACCGAACAAAATCAAGTAGCCCAATATCGTCTCGCGATGCAAGATAAATTTAAAAAATCAATTAATCCAACTGCAAATTTTTGTAATTGAAAATTATTACGTGAAAGTCAAACTTTATAAATTTTTCAAAATTCTGCTATTTGATTTATCTCCAAAAATATAATTATCCATTTACCGTGTTACTACCTTGAAATAATTAATAAAAATTAATTCAATTTATTTTTTAAAATCATTCTTGATGTAACTTACTAACAATTTTGTTTTTCTACCACAATATTCCTTGGTCCAGGGTCGATAAGGTCCTATCACTGACGCAGGATACGTGCGTTCCAAGCCAGTTGCTGCAATTTATGTTGACAGTGGTCGTGGGGGGTTGTTCAAGCTGAAGGGAGGCGAACGTGCGGGTAGCGTAGCAACCCTCCGAAGAGACAGTCGACGAGGAGAAAGGACACGAAGGGGATGACGTTATAGTTTGGAGTTCTAATCCCTCACATATGAATTACGAGTTGAACTTTTGGCGGCGATCCTAACACGTTCGCAAAGTAACAATTATCAGACTGTTTTCGCCTTTAACGTACAAACGTCATATATGCAGACAATAACAAAGAAAAACAATGACATTAAGAAAGTAACCCAATCAAAAAAGAAAAAAGCGTAAAAAAATGAATTTTTATCAAAATCAAATCGAGCCATTGAATTTCGTAAAATTTCGAAAATTCACTAGGTAAAATTTGGATATTAAATTTTACCGATAACGAAATTATAATTTAAAAAATTTTTCCAATTTCTTTTGCCTGACTTAAACCTCCGTTTCAAAAATCGTTTAATTTATATATACGTTTTCAAAATTGTTCAACCTTCGACATAACCTCTTCCGTATAAAATTCCATTCGGTGTTATAGCTGTAGCAACTGCGCGCGTTGCTTTACGAAGTGTAAAATTGTTCGCAGCGCTAGTTATCGGCAGCCGGCCGATCGCTGGTCTCGTGCAAAAGTGTTGAACGAAGAAGAAACACGCAGGTCGATTAGATTTACGGCCGATGCTCGCAATTTGCTAAGACTCCGTGACTCGTAGTACGAAAGCCCGAGGAGAGTCAAAGAGAGGAAGAATAAAGGTGAAATGAAATGGGAGAGAAAGAGAGAGAGAGAGAGAGAGAGAGAGAGAGAGAGAGAGACGGGGAGAGATCATTCGGTAAAATCATAACGAGACAACCAAGAGAACGGATACCAAAGTATATATATATATATATATATATTCGGAAATCCATGAAGGAACGCAGCCCTGTAAGAGCTCATAAACCGAAAGTGGAAAGAAGACAGCGGCAAGTCAGTAGGCGAGATAGACGTCCAAGAGAAGAAGACGTCCAAGAGCTATAGGTATAGGAAAGAAAAGTGGTTTGCCGGTTTCGACGAAAATTACGGTTGGATAAAAAAGAAAAAACGCCAAGGCGCGTTCGACCATGCGAAAAATGTTGAGATTCCGCGTGAGATTTTTGATCGAAACCATGAGAAGTTACGTCGATCACAGTATACGACTTACGCACAGTGAACATCCGCGTGACATTAAACCAGCCCAATCAAACCCCGAGGTGTTCACAAAACTACCGAGTTAAGCGGCTAAATTTTGTTGGGGTTGAAAAATTTGCAAAAAAAAGCTCACTGGGCCAACAGTTGCCACTTCGAAGAGTCCACGTTAATCGGCTTAGGTCGGATTCTAATCGGACGATAGGTCCACCCGGTCCACGACGCTCTCTTCGGTTCTCGAACGGCAGGACGATACGGTAATGGGGCTTAGAACTCGGTCGATAACCTAACCTAACCTAACCTAACCCAACTTGAATAACTTGCATTCGAACGCTGCGGGGGGGGGGGGGGCGTCAGAAACAACCCTCTGACAAGGGTTGTAGATTGCAGAACTACACGGAGAGACAGACAGGGTGACCAACTGAAGGGATTGCTTATGACTTTGGTGTAAAATAAAAAGCGACGTATGCATCATCGTCGGTACACATGGCGTTGAATACTATAGGTAACCCATGGCAACCAGCATCTCGAACCCTTTGCACAGACGCCATTTTGTAGTCGTACTAATTCCGATCGACACTCTGACCCAATAATTTGGGTACAGTAAGCCACAAAATTATTGAGCGCGTTTGATTTGCGTGTAATTTGAAATTTCGTGACGTCACACCTTCTTTTCTTCTCTAATCGATACCAACATACGAAATATCTTATTGGAACGAATCTGCGGGTTCGTCGTCCTCGAGGCGCAAAGGGCAATTATTACGGACATATTTAACGGGTGATCTTTTTTTTTCCTCCTTTTTTTTATCCACGCTACTTTTTTTTTCTCTTGTTTGCTTGTTTCTCTTTTTTTTCTGGGTCCCTGCCTTTGTACTTCATCCGACGCCCCCATCCACCCCCTTAACCTCGCAAAACTCCGACGCCTCAACGTTGGCTGCGACTACGAGATATTGCCGTGAAAATAATGAAGCATCGCTCAGGCGCGCCCGTAAGTCACGAAAATGAGCATTAATATTCATAAAGTTTGTTCGGATAAGTACACGCGCGTGATCGTACCTACACGTTCTGGATCCCCGAGGTAGTTAAACGAGTTCCAATTATTTTTAAAGGTTTGCAATTTTCTGCGCGCGCATACAACGTCGTTTGCAGCTTAGCGGGGCCGAGAGTCGCGAAAATTAACGAGACGCGACGCGCTGCGCCGCGGCGCTGTAAGGCCCCACGGTCCTTATTTACGAGCACGTGTAAAACTTGGTCGGGCGTTAAATATATGCGGTCCTCCCACCCCCGCCCAAAAATTCCCGTTACAAAAGAATTTGATTTTGCGAAATTTTCGAGAGGCTGTAAATTCCTATTATTGTACGATAAAAGTTATTCGTCTTTTTACCAACCGCACGCGACGACCCGGCGCGAACTTTGAAAATGCGGCTTGGGTCACGTCGAGCACCGGGTATAACTTTTAAGAGCGCCGCAGAAGAAGCGATAAAGTAAGGCGAGCCCGGCAGTGACATACTTTTTTTTTCCTTCTTATTTCTTACCGACGAAAATAAAAACGCTTAACGTATCGACGGCATCGGACGAAGTGCTGGGCTGCGGCGTCGCGACGCGCGAGACGTTAAAATCAAAGGACACGTGTAACAGAAATAAAAAAAAAATAAATTATGCGAGCTGGAGCAGCGATAAAAGTTCAAAGGGACAGACAAGCATATACACATATATATATATACATAGAGTGATTCGAGACTATTGCACCTGAAGATATATATATATATATATATATAGAAACAAAAATTTTCTACCAAACTTGATAGGCGCCCT
Organism: Cephus rjabovi; assembly: GCA_030264185.1. Lineage (NCBI taxonomy): Eukaryota > Metazoa > Arthropoda > Insecta > Hymenoptera > Cephidae > Cephus > Cephus rjabovi. The sequence continues at coordinate 239,530 of JASCRG010000528.1, forward strand.
TCCATACAAGCATCAACCCTCTTGGAAACTTTTTTCCACCCCCATAACCTCTCCTCTTCGACCCTTGCCCCCCTTCCGCCCCTCTCAAGTCTTATCTCACAAATCATACTTTCCAGATTTACCCAAAATCTGAGCTCATCCATTTTTGTCCCTGACGTCACCCGACGACCTCGAAACCGGAAGTGGGTCAAAAATGCATTTTGGTTATCAACGTACCTGTGCCGGGGTCAGTTAAACCCTTATCATAACCTCCCTTTGTTTTCAAGGGGGGTGGTTCATACCTTCTTATCATCCGAAAAAGATTTTTGATCATCGTGAAGTTTCAGACGGCAGTCAATGATGCTGGCGTCGACGTCGAAGTTGCCGGATCTTCTTTTCCGTTTAAGAACCCCTGGGGAGGAGAAGGAGGCGGGTTAGGGTAAAGGGGATGCGTGAGACCCGGGGGGATGGTTTATTGTCGAGAGCACATTTCACCGTAAAGCTCTTTCCCAGGGCGTCTCTCTAAGTGGGTCGCCCCGAAGACGTGGCGCGTTTTAGAATTGGAAGTATAACGTGCGAGCTATTGCTCCCTAAACACGGGCGTCCTTTATCTGCATTTTATAGCTTCAGCGAGGGGGCTGGATATGGGGGGGGGAGGGTGAGTAGGTGACGTCGATGGGGTAGGACTGGGTGGGGATTGCTCATGCGCCCTTATAATCCCGAGGACTTTTACGTTCGTGCGCTTCCCTAAGCCAGTTTGGGCCTTGGATGATGTATTTTTTAACTGCCGACGACACGAACGGTCTAATCTACGCCATTATTACGCCGGGATTTTTATTGCGCATAAATCAATTCGGGTTAAAGTAGTGCGACGCCTCGCGGGAAACGACGCTAAGCGTCGGGAAATGTCTATTGGTTCGGTTAACACGGTTATCGTTATTCGTGCCTCCTCTGCCTATCTCTGGAACGCAAGGCTGAACCCCATAAGCATTTGGTGCTGTAAAAGAAAAGAGTCAATGGATTTTTCAAAATTATTTTTAAACGATTTTTTATGTACACTCGATGACGATTTACTGTCATCGGTGTCGTTCAGTCATTTTTATTATGCAAATTCGAAGATCAGCCGATACGCTGTAGCGAATTGGTTTGGCTTTGTCACGCGTGCAGGATTTCTTTTTTTACGGAGACACCCTGTATATGCGTCCGAGCAGCTTAGTTTTCGAAGATGGGACAGGATAGGCATTCCCCGTATTCTAACGGTGCAACGTGCTACCGTCATAAGCGAAGCGTCGACAACGTACGGCGTATTTCCACTTTTTCGTCATTTTGCTTTCTTTCTTCATTTTTTTTTTCTCTCCTTTTTTTACGTCCTTCCTTTTATACACTTTTCGCTACCAGTCGGTCGACACGTTTTTATATTGCCGAGCGAAGTCAGCTTGTCGGATCATAAAACCGACGACTTCGATATGACGAAGCGCGATAGAACGGGACCCCGACGTCTGTCGAAACGAAAGAGGAAAGGAGAGAAGAAATTAAAAAATAAAAGTATCACCATGGCTAGGTACGTATTAGAGGGGAAAAAAAAACGTGCCAAGTACTTGCTTCTTTTTATCGTCAAGTAATTATATGGTAAAATTTTGGAAATAATTTTCAAATATAACCTACGCGTCAAAATCTTATTTTGCCTTCTTACCTTCTTACGAAACAGAGCCTTTACCCTCGTACGTACTCCAGGCGTATCGTCGCTGGCATAAAGGCGCATAAAAGCACATTGGGAATGACGAGGCGTCGTTTTTACGACGAGTCAAACACACCGCAGACCAAATAAAACTTAGTGACACGGAGTTTACGAAACGAAGAAAAAGAGAGAACTACGAGTCGATGGGTTTGTATTGAAAATGCACGCATCTGCAGAGCATTAGGCCGCGAGTCTGTGACAGTGGGGACTTGGGCGTCCATGACAGCTCCTTGTGACAGTAGCGACTGCAGCGCCGCTGGCGGACGACAAAATAAGCCAACGGTTCACAGTGCCGTGTCGACATAAAAATTCAAGGGGGTCTTCTCTCTCGCTGGTTAAAGCGTAAATAATATTTTTACGAGAGACAATTTCTCTGTGGTTTTTTCACTTCCGAGCGCGGTACAAGGGTATACGTATATATTAAGTATATTTTTTTCGGTCAGTGACGCCATTTATATACGAATCGATTTACCAGGAATTCTACGCCATTTCGACACCGAGGCGGTCAGGCTGAAAAGATTAACGTGCGTTTATTCAGTGCATAAAGAAACTCCCGTGCTTATGACATATATATATATATATATATATGATTTTTATGACCTTCACGTGTTTCTCGAAGCTACAAGTCGCCAGCCACGTCATATTCATCTATTACGTTTCAACATCGTGATCCATGTAGCTTCAAATTTTTTTTTGTCTGACTAGGCAAGAAAGCTTATAAAATTGTACTGGTGCCACTTTTTTAGGTTAACTCATTGGTTTGATAATTTTGAATCAGACTCAATTCCGTTTCTTTCGTGGACTTTGACTGCAGTTCGTAAGTCCTTTTCAATTTAAGGTGCACGGGTGCAAGGCGTCTTCCCGGCAAGTATCTCTCAGGGCGTTGACGTCCCGACGAGTCAAGAGCGCGTCGGTATGAGCCCCAGGAGATTATGGTAATGCTGGCAGACGTTTCGGGGCCGTAAAAATAATATGATGGTGTCTTGGCTTGGCTACCGGGTACTTTGGACGATCGCGTGCAGGATGATTCATTTCTTTGAGATAAAAAATGACGTGAACGAAGAAGTGTGCTCTCATATGCACAGGTAACCAGTCTGTAAATTTTATCTTTTTTTTCTATATTGAGTCATTTCCGAGATTGAGTATTATTTTGAAAATTCAAAACAAGGTTAAAATCTTTTTTTGACCTTTTTACCTAATTTTTGCTATTTTTTTTTATTTATTGTACAATAAATCTACGTCCTTACAAATTCTTTACGATCGACAGATGTCTCCCTTCCGGATTAGCATTTATGTAATATTTCAATGAGACACTCCAGAGACAGCTGTCCAGTGACTGTATGGCGGGATATTTAAATGGCGGAGGTCATATAAAAATTATATTACCACGAGGGGCACTGATACGTCATTATAGATTAGAGCGCAAGCTCTTAAGGGTTAGAATGTAATAAAATGATAGGTGGCTACCGGCAGTAAAGTGGGGAAAAAAAGACAATATAAAAATTCTATCGACAATACTTGTATGGGGAGAGTAAATATTTTTCTTAGAATAATAATAATAATATATGGGTCGTTTGAGCTTTAAGGAACGTATACGGTAATAACAATGGACCACGGGAATGGATGCTGGGTATAACGTCTGACTGGCGAGGAGAGAAAATTTACTTACCTAGTCAGCATCTTCCATCTGGAAATGGTAGGCGCTTATTTCACCAGCCCGTACCAACAAACTGTCAGCGGCGTTTGTAAACACTGCAAAATTTCCTGGTTGGCAGCACTCGTTCACGTTGAATACGTGGTGGCCTTATTCACATCGTAAACGGCTTCTGCCTATACAGAAGGGCCTCAAGTTGCACGCGGTCAAACAGCCCCGTAATTACGGCCCGTTTACTTGCGCGCGCTTCGCGTTCTGCTATTTTTAGCGCGCGATAAGTATTCCAACCGCGACCTACCCCAAACACTCCGAATACCAGCAAGTCTTACAAGTTGAAGGCCTCTGGACGCTGTTGAATTATCCGCTGACTTCAATCTGTTAGACAGTTTAATCTTGTTCGATCAATCGTTCGATAGTGGCTGCTGCTGTGAACGATGTACAATGCATTTCGGGATTGCGACGGTGGCGCCACTGAGTGGGGCCCACCTCACGAATTTGTTATTAATTATTTCTTGTATAGTGAACACTGAGTGAGGGATTTTTGTATTTTTTCATTGTTGAGGTGGGAACCTGTCAAGGGATGATGGCAAATTTGAAAATGAGGGATTTTGGAAAACGAGAAATGAAAAAATAAAAAAGTGGTTGAGTGTAGAAGCGTTGTGGAAGGATTTATAGGTAAATAATGAGTATTATTGTTTTTTCTTTTAATTCATGAGATCTTATTACACAATTTAATTTAATTTTAGCTTCAGACTTTTATCACTTGAATTGGACAACCTGAGGACCCTAAGTGCATAATACAAAAACATAACGCTACATGCGACGCAGACTGCAGTGCCACCTGGACTCAATTTTTATGTTATTCAACTGTAAATCGATATTCTATTTTTATAGTTATAATAGGTAAAGTGCGCTTATTGATTTTTTTATGTCTTTCTTTTTAATATCTGTACTACTTTCGTATTCTGTTATTACTCCAGATGGAAATGATCGTTCCCACATTTATTTTTGTACCCTGAGCATTTCTCGAAGAGCATTCAATCCACTTCTATGAAACATTCCGGATTCACAGTTTTTGCTGTTAGCACAATTGTTACCTTTCATGCGTAATTTATACCTGTGTTAGGTTTATCCCCGTTCGTAAAGATTTAAGAGTGCGTGATTACGAGCACGAATGTTATTACCGCAAAAGAAAAACAACTAACCTATCGTTTCAAGTACCATTACAACATCATTCGCAAGTTTTTTCCCGCTCGAATTTCTTAAACAATAAAAATTTTAAAAAAGACCTAAGTCATCAGCGATACTTCTACGTGACAAGATAATATAATTTTTCTATAACTTCATAAAATATTCGCGTTCTTCAATTATTCGTATTTTCGAATATATATTTTCTTTTTTCACCTAAAATCCGAAATCTACACAGTTCCACAAGTGACGCGTAAAAGGCAGGTATACCGGATGCTCAAAGACCCGAGTGATTTCCTGATTGGGTTAATTAAATAAATAACGAGCCGTCGGTTTGCTCACTCAGTCACTCACGATCAGTCACTGACTCGCTTACTCACTTCATTCACTTACTCAACTTCAGATCTGCTATTGATGCTAAGGGGGCATTAAAATGGTTTCCACGGTATCGCGCCTCGCGTCCAGTCAACCACTCGATCACTGATGGCTGATTGATGAAGCATCGATGATTTGCTAGAATGACTTGACACTCTACGAGAGTAACTGACCACGTTTGCGTTCCGCGCTAAAAGATTCTGACAAAAATGGCTGTTACATAAGCCCGCAAGAATTTCTAAGTAAAATTTTGAAAATTGACAAAATTTTTTTTCAACCCTCATACAAGTCCACCCTAAACGCTAGTTCAATTTTTTTTATACTAAACTATTTTTTAATAGAAAATTTTTTTGAATGAACCAAAAAATATTTAACCAAAATCCAAATTCAGCGACGCTCTGGATTGATTTACGTGAAAAAGCCTCCCGATGTTACGGTATACAGGGATAATTCGTTCCGACTGAAATATTAATCGGGGCCAACCCTCCCAAGGGATTTCCAAATTCTGACATCCACCTCAAAGTGACTTTCGTTCAACTTACTTTCTATTTTGCTCAAAATCCTAATCGTTCACTCATTCAATGTCAATCAATCGTACAATTCTTCGTTCATTGTCCAATTTCCATTCCCATATTCTATTCTGTATTTCTACGTGGTTCAATCGGTTTTCAATGTAACAGGTTAAGTCCAACTGACGCTGCTCCCACGCATCATTCTCAGTAACCTTTTGGGCTTGAGCCGATGAATTATTTAGACGAATAGAGAGTAGTACCGTACAGTAAACCCCAAACTAAAGCGACAGTGGCGCCATCGACGGGCGTCTGTTAAATTATTAACCAAAACCATAGTAGACGAGCTAGATCGAATCTCACCTTTATCCCATGTCTCGGATAGTTAAGATTTCCGAACCAGGTCTCGACCTTCGTTTCCACTGGCACCCGATGCCAACATAGAAAAAATAAAACCAATAAAAAAAGAAGACTCCACGAATCAATTCTAAACATCAGTATGACGTAATCGCACCATCCGATAATTAATCGTATCTCTACATCAACAAAGTTAATCTTATACCATAAGTCCTGTAAGACTTATAACAGAAAAATCTTTGAAACTCCATATCCACGTGAAACAACGTAAAATAATAATTATATAAATAAATATATAAATTATTAAATTTTCAAGTCAAAAAATATATTTTTCTTCGTCTTTCACTATTGAATTCCTAATTTCAAAAAATTCCAAATCTCTCCGTCATTATTATGTCAAAATCGTCCGCCATGACACTCGCCCATTACGCAATCTTCATTCTAACCTCTAATTACGTTCTTCGCGCAAGTTCCTAAATTAATCGCATAGACGTCGCAACGAAAAATCAATGTGGCGCAAATCACAGACCCAAAGTACCATCAGGCCAGTGACGTATCGTAACAAAATAATTCCCTGGGTCAGTCGTGCGCTTCTATAAATACACCTACCATCCGAAACTCGTTAAAGCAACAAAGTTTTTCTCGCACGCAAACGTGCCCGGAATTGTACCGTGGGATGAGTAAAAGGTGGACGGGTTAGTGGTGCGGGAGGGAGGGGAATAGGAGGGTGGGACAAAGAGGAAGATACAAGGGATTAGAAGAAACAAAGATGGAGGACGAAATAGACGATAAGGTCAATAGGTAATCCCAATAGGGATTATCTTATTATCATGGCTCACCCGGTAGTTACTTCTAATTATATTATAATATATTATTTTTCATATTATTAATCTCTTGTCGTATCCCCGTCCCTTCGCCCTTCTGCTACTTTACTATTTCTTAAACCCCCCCCCCCCCCCTCCCATGACGCCCCCACGGATTTCAGATAAGGTTTTAACCTTTCGCGTCATCCCGGATAAGCCATTCTATTGTATTAGTACATAACCTAACCTCTGTGCTCGAAACCCATATTGCCGACTCCTACGCACAATCTTGTATTCCAGCATTACCGATCGTAAGTTGTACCGATCAACGTTTCGATGATTACTTGAGATATATTTTGCATTTTCTAAAAAAAAATTCCATAAAATTTTTCTTAAAAAAAAAATTGTTCAAAATTTTTTTTGGAAAAAATTCTATCGCGCAATCAAAATTTTTTAATAGCGTTTCTTCGATAAAAAGAAACTTACTCCCCTTAGCGGGTGTCTAAGAACAGCGGTAAATTTAGGCGTGCCCGCATTGGGCAATTAAACGTGATTTATTAGAAATAAAAAGAAAATCGCAGTGGAGGAGTGGGAAAGCAGATAAAAATGGTCCATTTAAAGATATTAAACTTTGAATGTCCTAGGAGATTTTTTTTATGGATATATATATATATATATATATATAATAAATCGTAACAGATTTAATTGTCTCGTGGAGATGAGTTCGTCGTTCCGCTCGATTGGTGGGTTTAGAGGGGACGGGACACGACGGTGGTGGGTGTGTGAAAACGAAGGGCGATAACAGGGCTGAGTTTCTCATATAATAAGACGCGTAGGCTCGGTTGGCAGTCAATATTTTAAAAATTTTCCAAACGGTTAAGTCCCGTGTGCTTCGAAGCGCAAGTCCCGATACTGTGCTTGGCTCTGTTCGTTCCTCCGCTCTTGGCTGGGCTGCTTGTCTGCCTGACTGTCTGCCTCCGGGCCTTCCTACCTTTTTTTCTTTCGTTTCTTCTTTCCTCCTTTCTTTCATTATTTCCTTCTTTACCGTGGACACCCTACCTTGTCTCTGCCTCGGAGCCCCGACCGCCTCGCTTGGCTCCGGCCGACTGGCGTGTCACGACGCGTTGGCCCACGGACACGGACAGCCCTGGGCAGGAAGAAACAAATTTACTGTAAACTGTTTTGTAAACCACGTTCTTATGAATATTCCGTCACGCTGCTGCTTTTCTTTCACACTTTTTTACATTCTTGCATCTACCTCATCGACCCGGGTCTTTGGCAGGATCGGGAAAAAAAAAGGTATAGTAATTTCTGCTTGCTCGTTTCCATTATGAGGAGGGCGAGCTTCGCGATGCAGCCGATAGATGGCGGCACTGTCGAACGTATATTTTTGTACGCAATGCTAATTTTTTTTAATAACGCATCGATCGTACAGTTTTAGGTAGAGAGTTTTGAAAATTTTTTTGGGGCTTAACGAACATCGGAGTTTCACGTTTTTTCATGATCCGCGCGGATGGCGTGACGGATACGTCAAACCGAAACGAATTGCGTAAGCGTTATCGGCCGGAAATTCAGTTATACACCGGGACTTGGTAAATCGTCGACGGGGAACTTGATTTCGAAGGAAATCGTTCTGTGGCATTCGGTAATGGCGCCGACGAATTAAGACTGGATGAGTAGGAAGGATGTTTCATGAGATTTGTGTAGTTTAGAAATCATAAATAAGACTTTCTAATAAGGGTTACGCGGCGGTCGAAAGGAACCGGGCGTCGCCGATTAATTTCGTGGTATTTGATAATCACGGTATAACCTAAGTAAACGGGGAGAAACTAAACTAAAATTAAAAAAGGGCGAAGAAATCGAAAAAAAAAAAAAATGAGAAATAATAAACGTCGTTTAACGATAATATTTATTAGTCACGAATGCGACAAATGAATTTTCAATTTTTTCGTTAATGAAAAAAATTCTCTACCTCTGAAACGAGCGGTAGAAATTATTTAAGGAAAAAAGTTAATTACGCAATTTCACCAATTAAACTTATACACCTGTGAAACACATTTTACACCGAGGCACCCGGTATATCACGCACGCACTGTTGTAATCGCAACGTATACCCGGGGACACAAAAATTTTCGACTTATTGTCAGATCGGACTGATTGCAACTTCGATCGTAAAATCGGTACTTCCGTCGGCTAACTTCAGCTTTTACGATCCCGACTTCCCTTGCCCGTCCCATAAGTGGAACAGAGAAGGAAAAGGAATGCGAAAAGTATCAGACAAAGAAGGACAGACAGGAACTAAGAAAACAGAGAAACCATAGTGTACGGGAGCAATGGGAAAGAGCGTAACCCCAATTATATCGAAAAAAGTAATAAGCAAATTTCTCCAGGTTCCGACTGCACGTCATACTCGCCGGATTCCCGCCAGATGGCAGCACCGAGCAACAAAATTTTCATATACCATAAAAATTTGATCGATTTCTTAAAATCCTTCAATTTCACGTTAAAATTTTTCTAGAACAATCATTCCCACGTATAACCTCAAAATTTAATTATTTTCGTTATCGCGCCTGTCTTTGCTGTGACGTACGTAGACCTACGGGGAAAAAATAAGGAACAAGAAAGGGAAGGAAGTGTTATGAAAAAAAAAGAGAGAACCAAAAAAGCCCTTGGCGACGTATAACGTTTATCTACGGGATGGTCAGTTACACATGGTAACTGCTTTCCTGGCCCATATACGTAGAAATTGCCTTGGGGAATTGCCATTAGGGAATTCCCGGTGTCTACTTGTCCTGCAAGAAGGAACACACATGAAAGGGCAATTTGTGCATCGAGATACGTGAGCACGTGGTACACGTGTGTTTAACTGGTGAATTTTGTGGATGCGCACTACATACTAAGTACCGGCAGGTTTCTGCGCAGATCTAGCAGAGATGGCGTACGCGCATGCGCAGTAGAGAAAAAGACGATTACATTAGACAATTGTTTTATCGTAGCGATATACGTATTACGTCGTGTCAATATTTGATCGATATATGTATATATATATTGTTTGAAATCCGATTAATTAAATATTAAAGGAGTAAAAAGATTCTGAGATTATACGCCGATACGAGTGTTATTATAATTAATGATATGTTTAATTATATAAACGATGGCAATTAGTCATATCCACACGTGCGACGAATTACCATAATTGTCTATGCTAATAATATACGTGTAAACGCTACCGGGCTGAATGTTAGCTCTCCTTTATTCTTACGGCCATTAATCGATCAATTAAAATTTATGCACCGTCGATTATCGCTCAAACGGAAAATCATTATTTCTGGATTTTACAGATAATTTAATAGCTACGTTGTTAAATACGCAATATCAATTTCCCATCCAGTGGCCTCCATACCGCACGTAAAAAAAGAAAATAACCTGCTGGAGTTGTCCGATGAAAAAATTTTTTTTTTTTTCAAAATCCTTAATTACGTAAAAATAAAGCAAGTCGTCGACCGACGATTATTTACAGGAAATAAGAAAAAAGGGCCATTTCAATGTAAATAAAAAAATTATCGTTTTCGAAAAAAAAAAAAAAAAAAATATATAAAGATTCTACCACAGGTTCCAAGAGGAGCGCAGCCATCCATTATCCAGAAAAACAATTTGTTTCGATCAAACGCATCCCAAGACTTTAAAAGCAATCAATCTGCTATCGAGCCTTTGAAAGGGAAGTTCAACCAAAGAAAGACCCCCGGGGTGGTTTTCAAAGTTCCCTTGGTCCTCGCGCAAGGGATAGTTTTAAAAGTAAGAGGTCGCACAGTGGATGATACACGAGAGCCCCCTTGCCCTCCTTCAACTCCGACACGACCCGAGAGGTCACTCGTCATGACCCCAGGAACACCCGGATCCCACCGGGGTCACTCTAAACAGGCTCATTTATGACTTGAAGGGTGGCGCTTTAGGGTTACCGAAGTAAACGACAGGGATGCTCGAATGAAAGTGCGAGACTACCGACGGAACCTTCGTCCATCTTCGTCTATCTTCGTCCTTTTACCGAAGTCAAGACTGCCGCGTGCCGAAATTCTAAAGTTTCGGGGGGTTCGTTAGGTCCGCCATTCAGAAGGATCACCCCGTCGAGTGTTACGTGCATGCTTGAGTATATAAATTTGTGTGCGTGCCTGTACCATTGTCTATATATATATATATATATATATATATAAATATGTCAGGCGGCAGTTTCCAGGACAGCGGCCATCCACAACAGCAAG